>JASAMZ010007760.1:0-48501 GCA_030248115.1 Linhomoeus sp. GSCO2_2 | reverse complement strand
GCCACCTAAAATCTGTGCGTGTTGCGTGATTAAAGCCAAACACGCAGTGTGGCAAGCCACTCCGATAGGGGTGTCCAACCACACATAAAACATTGGGGTGTCCCAAGGCACTAAGCCAGAAGGTCCAAAAAAACCCCAGTCTTTGCCTTCTTTGAACGGACTTTAGATGGTAACAATAGGTTGCGCCCACTCGAGTTGGAGGCCTTGGCGTTGGTCTTGGAGGCGTTGCTCTTGTTGGCGGAAGACAAGTCGTCGTCCGAGTCGAAGCCCTTCAACTCGATGGTGTCGTTGACCGATTCGGGACCGTCGTCCATCCACTCGGGCAGCTTCTGCTGATGATGATGGGGAGGCTGGGGGCCCCAACGACGACTAGGGCCGCCGCCGCGCTGCTGAAACGAGCGCTCACAGTATCAGTAAGTGCCATCGGATCACTGAATGTGGCAGCGATGCGTCGGAAACAGTGTCAATCTCAAGATTCTCGTGCCGACACAGTGAGGGATGGAGAATCTGCCAAACCTCGTCAAATCGGTCGAATCTCTGCTGGAAGGGGGCGCCGCTGTAGACGGGTCGAAAGCCCTGGAAGCGATCGGGCGGCGGCTGGCCATCTCCTCGACCCTGCTGCTGACGCCACGATTGACTACTACTGCTGCCGGCCCCGGCTAGAAGAGCTGGTGCATTAGCACACGTGTCGTCATTTGCGTAGCAACCGGAACTGTGTAGCACTGTCGAAGCAAGTATTACCGTTGAATCGGTCGCCGTTCTGTCGGCGCTGGTTTTGCGACCGATCCGCCCAGCTCTGGCCTCCGAATCGCGAGGCGACCGTGTCCCCTTGACCCTGGAAACAAGACGAGTACAATTCATTCACGACTCTGACATCGCGCTACACAACCCATTCACCTGTCGGACGCCGCCGCCGCCGGCCGCCGATCGGTAACCGCCGCGACTCGGCAGTTGCTGCTGTTGGAGGAGCGCCTGCTGCTGGAGCTGCTGCTGTTGTTGCGGAGGCGTGTTGCCGGCGGGGGGTCTGCTCTTGCAGCCAGTGTTGAAGGAACGTCGGTGGGGACTCAACACCACGTCGGCAGCGCCCCCGGCCACCGACAGCGAAGCGGCGGCGCCCACTCCTGGAGCGAAGGGCCCGTCGCCGCCGCCGCCTCCCTCGTCCAGCGATCCGCCGCCGCCCATCGACTTCAGAAGCTCCACTGGAACACGAGCACACCGGAACATGAGGGTTTATGCCCTACGAAGCAGGAACCGCATCGAGCTGACAACAATATTCACGGATGCTACAAGATCAATTGTTTCAACAATCATAGCTTTTTGAGACTTGAGAAGGAGAAGAACGAAGGATCCGGGTGGTATACAGTAGCTATCGATCCGAAGCCAGCCACCATCGTGCACAATCGCTAGCATACAGTATCTCCCACTGACACTGTCGTCTGTTGACGACGCCAAAGGACTCGACGCCCTCTTCCTTCCAGCGAGCCTGCAGGAACAGCGTCGGGTGCCACAGACCGTCCTTTCTAGAAGTGAGAGGACATCAGCCGACGTTACAGTTACAGTCCATTTCACAAGAGTGGACTTTGCAAAGACAAACCAACCCAACGAATTCCTCAGACAAAGCGGCCGGCCGCTTCTGGCAGAACGGCAACTGTCGCAGCTCGAGCATTTCCCGCTGAAACAACACAGAGAAATCTTCCACACATTTTCAAGAGGTTGTTACCATAAAATGCTGAACAAGCAAAATCGTCATTGGTCCTTGCCTTGTCATAGGTTCTCGCAGTCTCTTCTCGGCCGCTTCCCTCGTCCGAGCTACTGTCGCTGATCGACGACATGACTCTCCCTCGGAAGAACTGGCAAAACTCGATCAAAATCTTATCTTCTCAGCTGTTATTTCTGGAAGGGCAAAAAGAGCTCTTCCAGTTCCAAAAATCTGGGTTTATGTACAGAAGCGACGAAGAAAAGATCGAACGAAAGACCGAATGACAGCCTTTTCTTCAGTTTGACCAACGAATGCGATTGGCCTCTCACGACGAAAACAACTGGACTGTGCAAAGGTCACGTCGAAATATCCACTTCGAGATCGCAATCGCATCGCTGCGTGGATTGTATCGGACAAGTTGCGTCTCACACAGATTGTTTATTTGTTGTCTCGCAGGTATTGTCTTCTATTTGTCGCGTTTCTGATTACTGTATCAAGATGAATTAGGCTAAACGCCACTTCTCATATGAAGTAGGCACTAGGCATAGACCGCACATGCGGTAATGGTGCTCGTGAACAGTACAAAACTCATTGACAAAGTATCAAGGCAGTGTGCTAAGGCGCGTAAAGATAATAGCTCTGAAGGCCTGAAAATCACTTGCTTGACATGTGGCATAATATCTAAAAAAAAATCGAAAAAATAATGACACAAAATTCAGAATACAAAAACTAAGTAATTAAATTAAAATAAATAGTTTAAGTTAATTTGAATCAAATTATATCAGAATAAACTATATTACATTAAATTCAAATGTATTAAATTACATCAAATTAAATTAATCAAATTAAAATGTATGCAGTGATATTAAATTAAATTACATTAAATTATTTATCAAATTAACTTGAATTAAATTATATTGAATTATTTAATCATACTAAATTTAATCAACTTACATTAAATTACTTAATCAAATTAAATTAAATTAAATTAAATTAAATTAAATTAAATCAAATCAAATCAAATCAAATCAAATCAAATCAAATCAAATCAAATCAAATCAAATCAAATTAAATTAAATTAAATTAAACTATATTAAATTGCATTTAATTAAATTAAAATGTCTTAAATTACGTCTAAGTAAATCAAACTAAAGTGAATTAGATGAAATTGAATTAAATAAAAATTAGATTAAATTAAATTGAATTGAATTGATGTGGAGTTTTACCCAAATTTTGTGATTAGGTAACCAAATTTGAGATGGCTGTTCTGACGACGGCACCTATTGAGCGTCAAAAGCTCAGCAGAAGTTTATCTCGCAAAGCATGCCATTCAAAACTCCACATGAATTCATCACCCTGCACAGAAGGCTTTCAAAATCCATTTGAATCCAAATTATATCAAATTAGATTGAATTAAATTAACTAAAATTAAATAAAAGTAAATAAATCAAAAGTGAAATGAAACTTAATTGAATCAAATCTTATTATGTATAGTAGGAGTGAAAGCGCAAGTGAATATCGAAAATATTGCGGCCACTCTAGCCTTCATTGGTTTGCCGCTCTCGTTTGCGTTTTCACTCCTACACCTACAGCTCAGCTGATACCATTATGAATTAAATTAAATTAAATATTAAATTATTTAATTTGAATTAGTAAAATGGAATTAAATTAAGCCACATTTAAACAAATTAAGATAAATTAAATTAAGCTAAATTAAAATAAATCAACCTAAATTAAGTTAAGTTAGATAAAATAAGATTAAATTAAGTTGCATTTAATGAAATTAAAATGTATCAAATTACAGCATATTAAATTAGATTAAACTAAACTAAGTTAAATTAAATTAAATTGCATCAAATCAACCAAAATTAAAATAAATTAAAGTACTGTAAATTTTCCAACAAACGGGTGGCCCGTCTATTATTTCGAGGGGTGGCTGCCCTGCCCGTTAATTGAAGGGTGCCCGTCAATTGGAGAGTGCTCATTTATTATTTCAACCCATCTTGGCTGGTTCATACGTTCACTTGAAAAGTAGTCAGCTCGTACACAAAGCATGCAAAGTAGCACCAAAACTTCAATTCATGACTCAAGCAGACTGATTCTCTCCCTTCTGGGGACTTTTTATGCTCAGTGCATCTTCTGTGAGAGCCTAATCAAGTGTTCAGGTTGCTAAACTTGGCGGCCTAAACTGTTTGGTTGCCTTTTGGAACTCAGTGTCTAATTCCAATAAACAGGCATGCCCGTTAATTGGAGAGTGCCCGTTTATTGTCTCGATGGGTGTTCACCCTGCCCGTCTATTGGAGAGTGCCCGTCAGTTAGAGAGTGCCCGTTTATTGGAGATTTTATGGTAAACTGAATTGAATTAAATTAAACTAAACTAAATTAAAATAAACATGCCAAATATACTAAATCTAATTTAAGTCAAATTAAACAAAATTAAATATAGCAAATCCAGATTACTGATTATGCACTTCTGTTGAGCACAGGCTATGTAATTGTATGGAAGTGCCTAAAAGGTAATAGATTTGACTTTCCAATTAATCGCCCCGGGGCGCTTATTTGGAATGGCATGCCAAATAAGCGTTCCGGGGGCGCTTGTTTGTAGAGAGGGGGGGGGGCGCTTTTTCAGAAAACCCCGGCAACTATATTATGTATGATACAATAAATTAAGCTCAACTAAATTGAATTTAATTGAATCAAATTAACGTATGTGTAGTGGGAGCGAAAGCACAAGCGAACAGCGAATATAACGGCCACTCTAGCCTTTATTGGTTTGCCACTCATTTGCATTTTCACTCACAGCCAATAACCAGTTCAGATGAAACTATCTTATGAATTAATGAAGTTTAACTTTGGATTAAATTAGGTGAAAATAAATTAATTTGAATGTTAGATTAAAGTAAATTAATTGAATTGAATTGAATTGAATTGAATTGAATTGAATTGAATTGAATTGAATTGAATTGAATTGAATTGAATTGAATTGAATTGAATTGAATTGAATTGAATTGAATTGAATTGAATTAAATTGAATTGAATTGAATTAAAAATTAAATTAAATTAGGTAAATTAAATCATATTACATAATATGAAATTTAGACTAAATTAAATTCAATTGAATTATATTATATTATATGAAATCTAAATTACATTAAACTAGAATTAGATAAACTTAAGCAAAATGTAAATTAATGAAACAAAATAAATTAAGTTTAATTAAATTAAATTTAATTCAATCAAAGTAAGTTATGTATAGTAGGAGCGAAAGATTAAATACATAGAATTGAAATTTTGATTAAATTAAATTTGATTTGATTTAATTAAATTAGATTAAATATTAGATTAAATTACAGTAGATTAATGTGACTGTTTAAATTGGCTTAATCAATTGATTAAATTGGCTTAATCAATTGATTAAATTAAGCAAAATTAATAAATTATATTAAACTAAATCAATTCAGATTATTTAAATTAAATTATATAGTACAAATAATAATGAATTCAAGTCATGTGAATTGAAGTAAAGTGAAAAAAATATAATAAAACTACACTAAATCAACCAGTTAAGTTACATTGATTGAACAAAGTCGAACAACGGACTGCGTAGCTCTTCGTGTCCCATTCTAGATTATTGTCAAGCTTAGCATCCGGGCGCCGCATTGATGTCTTCCGGCTATGCTTATTCGCTTCTGAAATGGCGAAGCTGTATGACCAGGAGCGGCGCAGTTGTCTTTAGAATGGGCTTTAGGTAGCTGCCTTTATAGACAGGAGTGACGGCTGTCTGGGCTGGCGCACGGGCGGTTGCGCCAGCCCCACACGTAGAGAGACGTGCGTGCTACTTTCCCAACGCAGCGAAATAGTTGTGTGTAGTAAAGCAACGCCTGAAGTATGGCACAGGAAGAGGCTTCCCCGATTTTCATCTCCTACTTTCTCGGAGAAGACGGCGGTGAATATCGCCAAATTGCAGAGGATGTTCTCGCGCCTTCAGTCGAAACGAACTGCGCCATCCTACGCTCGATGTTACTTGACCTAATGGAGGAATTGAGGGCACTTTCCCAATACGACAAGAACCACGGCGGACGCAACAATATTCGACTGAGTTACCTGGATGAAGACGAAGACATGTGCATTCTGTGGGACTGGTCAGAATTTGAGACGCTATTGGCGGATGAAGAAATTCTAATCGACAGGCTGTTGTCGCTGGCAGACCTAATAAGCCGAGGGGTCCAGCTGGCGGTCTACATCGATTTCGTGAATGCCCAGTCTGAGTCTTCTTCAAACCAATTGAACGTTTCATGCGAAAGAAACCCTCCCTTTCAGAAGCCTAGAAATGAGACGCAGTCACAAAATTTGATGCCATTCTGGGTGCAAGAGCTCCAGTCGAAGGTCGTAGTTAACACAGTTGTATTAATTAAGGTCGTAGCTAAGAACTGCCTGCGGACATTTTGGATGTCTACTATAGCGTAGTGACAACATTCAGTTGGTCAATGATGTCGGAAGTGAGCTACAACAGCTGCGAACGGACCTAAAGCAAATGGAGGGGGAGCTGGTGCCAGGAAGGTACATATACCTACAATGTACAGGTAGTTTAGTCTGTTCGCCAAGGTCGAACCGGTGAGGTCCCATTATCTTCATTCTTATAATGTGCTTCGTTCATCCTCCAGAGATGGGCAGGAAGCTAACGATGAAGAACCCAGCGGCGGCAGTCGGCCAACGGGTCAGAGAATCGGTCACGGAATGCAAGAGTCTGGAGGTGAAGATCGCGGGTCGGCTGCGAAGGTTGGCGACAACGTGTGCTTAGCGAAAGCGATTGGGGAGGGTACCTTTTGACATTCTGTCACGCTGCTGCTTCTTAGGAGGAGTGCACTGAAGTGTACTCATCTGACGGCACGCGAAGCGCCGTCGCCGCCAGCGGTGTCGGTCGTGTGAGAGGTGCGTACAATTAGATTTTCACTCGTTACTGTGTGGGTGAGAGACACAGATGCCAGTTTAGAGCCAACGAGCCCACTTGACGTTGAGAGTGCCACAGAGGTGCAGGCATCGTCCATGACAGTCCGACAGACAGAGACGTCAGACAACATAAAGGGGATCGGGTTGAGCGCGTCAGCGCTCAACCCAATTTGTTCGGCCGGGGGGCCAGTGCGCCTCCGGGGACTATGGGTTAGTACTACGTCATATGGGTAGACATAACCGATCGGGCTGAAATTTTCACCATAGATGTTCATAGTAACAAGAAGTATTGTGCTAAAATTTCAGCCAGATCGGTTGAGTGGTTCCCGAGATATTAAACAAAAACTCTCGAAAAATTCCCCGATCTTCGTCTGATCGCAAGGTTTTCGGCCTCGTTCTCGCGAACAGTACTAGCTAGAGCAGAGTTTTATGGCTCGTTAGAATCGTTTTGTAGTAGGAAATTTTGTATTAAAATATCGTAAAGATCGGTTGAATATTGCGGCCGTAGGGCCCGATGAAAAAAATGGCCGAAATTTTGGCTAAGTCCCACTCAAGACGGCCGAGCTCTAGTGATGCAGGCTGGAGCGCCAATCGAAGTGATCCACCCAAGACCACCATAGGGCGATTAAATGTGTAGAACATTTCATCTTCCTAGGTTGTACGGTTCCTGAGATATGGAGGACCAAAGGTCGGAATCGGTACACATCCGGGGCTCGGCTCAAGACGGCCGAGCTCTGGTGGTGCAAGCTAGGGCCCCAATCGAAGTGATCCACCCAAGACCACCATAGGGCGATTAAATGTGTAGAACATTTCATCTTCCTAGGTTGTACGGTTCCTGAGATATGGAGGACCAAAGGTCGGAATCGGTACGCATCCGGGGCTCGGCTCCAGACGGCCGAGCTCTACTGGCGCATGCTGGGGCGCCAGTCTTTGTGATCCAGTCAAGACCATAATAGAGTGAACAAATGTGCAAAACATTTCATCTTTCTAGGTTGTATGGTTCTTGAGATATCGATGCACAAAGGTTGGAACCAGTACAGTATGACATTATGACGAATCGTAAATTTGTATAGTCGATGTCGAAATGAACTGTAGAGTGGCGATATGTATTGGAGGTGTTGTGGGTGGACTCTAGAAGGGTGGTGGGAGACAGAATGAGATTATGACGAAATCGTAAATTCGTATAGTCAATGTCGAAATGAACTGTAGAGTAGTGATACGTATTGGAGGTGTTGTAGGTGGACTCCAGAAGGGTGGTGGGTGACAGAATGACGTTATGACGAAATCGTTATTCGCATAGTCGTAGAGCTGTCTGTGCATCCAACCTCCTGAGGCCAGACCTGTCTGTGCTTCCAACCTCCTGTGGCCAGACCACTGTCCATCCAACCTCCTGTGGGGTTTTCGAGGACACAGAGCACGAATCCAGTGTTTGTTTCTGGATTCGAGCTGCCCTTTGCTCATGACCCCAATGGTACCCACTTCTGCAAACCTGTCCGTGTGGTGGAACCCCCCCCCCCCCCCCCCCCCCCGCTGAAGGTGTCCACTTCGTGGACACGGACAGGGAGTGTATTCTAGGAAAGTTCCCCCCCTAGTGGGGGGTAAGGACAGGTGAATTTGTTCGGGCTGAAGTTGAACAGGCTGTGTATCTTAGATGACTTCTCAGCCTCTAAGCTGAGAAGCTACACGAACAAATTCAGCGTGCTCTGTTTGCGGGTGCCAAACTCGCTTCAGAGTGAGCAGTGAATTGAATTGGGTGTGACAAGCATGAGCGCCCAGCAAGGATCCGAGGACGGTGCCAAACGTATGGCATTCACTTGCAAGTGGGACTCATGCGGAGCGGAGTTTGACGATCCGCTGGAGTTAGACAAGGTGCGCCTATGTGTTAGGTACTCTTGTTCTTCAAGTGTCAGCAGATTGTTCCCGAGTCTTGACAAACTGTTTTAACGACAGGGTGTATATTTTAATATTAACTAATCAATACATATACCAATTAACTATATTAACTGATGGTTGTTTAATGACAATCGTTAGTTGAGTTTCGGTCGCTAGATCTAGACTCAGCTACGAAGTGAACTGTTCTTGTCTTCTGATTGACTGATTGACTACATTACATTAACTATCGGGTGGTTAATTCAGCACCTGCGCCTCATTCACATGTCGCACTCATCCAAGGGATTCATCTGCCGTTGGCAGGGCTGCGAGAGGGCCTGTAAGCATTCAACACAGCTCTTTCCCAACTGTCAGAAACTTGGCTTGTCAAGTTTGTAGCTACCTCAACTTTCAGCGGCGCCATTCAAGGCTCATTACATGCTAAGCGTCCACATGCGCGATCACACTGACACCGCCGAACGTCCTAATGTGAGCGCAACACAAGACTTGGTTTGGTGCTTGAAATTGCCACAATATATAATTATTGTTTATGCTTCCAGAGATCCTGATTTATAATGGCGAATGGTCCTGCGACTACACAAGCCAAGCGGCGAATGAATCAAGCCACACTTGTTACAGATTACAGCGTACCTACGTCGGGAATCGCACGCCTGTGAATACTGTAGTGTCGCTTGATTGCGGCTATAAGGATAAGGCGACGTTCGTTGGTGCTTGATGAATTGTTCTGTCCGGTTCCGAATGTGATTATAGCGAGTGTACCATAGATGCAATGCGTGATACGATTTATGAACATTTGTCAGCCTTAGTAGGAGTGCCTCCGAAGGTACGGTTGAGTTGTAAGGACGATTCCGAAATGAATGGAAATGGCCTGTGACACAACAAGGCAACTGGATGAACCGATGAAGTCAATTCGAAGGGGTATGTCCTAACTGACTCTGCCATAATATCTGCCCAGTTTGAATCGCGCGTACTCCCTGACGATCAAGCTCTTATCTGGGCTCTCTCAGGTGACGGACGAACGTCACTCTGTGCTGTGGCTTGCGCCGTGATGACTGTGCTGGTGGGTTGCCTGCCAACCTACAGCTCATTTTGGATGTCTACTGTAGCGTAGTGACAACATTCAGTTGGTCAATGATGTCGGAAGTGAGCTACAACAGCTGCGAACGGACCTAAAGCAAATGGAAGGGGAGCTGGTGCCAGGAAGGTATACCTACATAGAGAGTTTAGTCTGTTCGCCAAGGTCGAACCGGTGAGGTCCCATTATCTTCATTCTTATAATGTGCTTCGTTCATCCTCCAGAGATGGGCACGAAGCTAACAATGAAGCACCCTGCGGCGGCAGTCGACCAACGGGCCAGAGAATCGGCCACGGAATGCAAGAGTCTGGAGGTGAAGATCGCGGGTCGGCTGCGAAGGTTGGCGACAACGTGTGCTTAGCGAAAGCGATTAGGGAGGGTACCTTTTGACATTCTGTCACGCTGCTGCTTCTTAGGAGGAGTGCACTGAAGTGTACTCATCTGACGGCACGCGAAGCGCCGTCGCCGCCAGCGGTGTCGGTCGTGTGAGAGGTGCGTACAATTAGATTTTCACTCGTTACTGTGTGGGTGAGAGACACAGATGCCAGTTTAGAGCCAACGAGCCCACTTGACGTTGAGAGTGCCACAGAGGTGCAGGCATCGTCCATGACAGTCCGACAGACAGAGACGTCAGACAACATAAAGGGGATCGGGTTGAGCGCGTCAGCGCTCAACCCAATTTGTTCGGCCGGGGGGCCAGTGCGCCTCCGGGGACTATGGGTTAGTACTACGTCATATGGGTAGACATAACCGATCGGGCTGAAATTTTCACCATAGATGTTCATAGTAACAAGAAGTATTGTGCTAAAATTTCAGCCAGATCGGTTGAGTGGTTCCCGAGATATTAAACAAAAACTCTCGAAAAATTCCCCGATCTTCGTCTGATCGCAAGGTTTTCGGCCTCGTTCTCGCGAACAGTACTAGCTAGAGCAGAGTTTTATGGCTCGTTAGAATCGTTTTGTAGTAGGAAATTTTGTATTAAAATATCGTAAAGATCGGTTGAATATTGCGGCCGTAGGGCCCGATGAAAAAAATGGCCGAAATTTTGGCTAAGTCCCACTCAAGACGGCCGAGCTCTAGTGATGCAGGCTGGAGCGCCAATCGAAGTGATCCACCCAAGACCACCATAGGGCGATTAAATGTGTAGAACATTTCATCTTCCTAGGTTGTACGGTTCCTGAGATATGGAGGACCAAAGGTCGGAATCGGTACACATCCGGGGCTCGGCTCAAGACGGCCGAGCTCTGGTGGTGCAAGCTAGGGCCCCAATCGAAGTGATCCACCCAAGACCACCATAGGGCGATTAAATGTGTAGAACATTTCATCTTCCTAGGTTGTACGGTTCCTGAGATATGGAGGACCAAAGGTCGGAATCGGTACGCATCCGGGGCTCGGCTCCAGACGGCCGAGCTCTACTGGCGCATGCTGGGGCGCCAGTCTTTGTGATCCAGTCAAGACCATAATAGAGTGAACAAATGTGCAAAACATTTCATCTTTCTAGGTTGTATGGTTCTTGAGATATCGATGCACAAAGGTTGGAACCAGTACAGTATGACATTATGACGAATCGTAAATTTGTATAGTCGATGTCGAAATGAACTGTAGAGTGGCGATATGTATTGGAGGTGTTGCGGGGGACTCTAGAAGGGTGGTGGGAGACAGAATGAGATTATGACGAAATCGTAAATTCGTATAGTCAATGTCGAAATGAACTGTAGAGTAGTGATACGTATTGGAGGTGTTGTAGGTGGACTCCAGAAGGGTGGTGGGTGACAGAATGACGTTATGACGAAATCGTAATTCGCATTGTCGTATAGCTGTCTGTGCATCCAACCTCCTGAGGCCAGACCTGTCTGTGCTTCCAACCTCCTGTGGCCAGACCTCTGTCCATCCAACCTCCTGTGGGGTTTTCGAGGACACAGAACACGAATCCAGTGTTTGTTTCTGGATTCGAGCTACCCTTTGCTCATGACCCCAATGGTACCCACTTCTGCAAACCTGTCCGTGAGGAGGAACCCCCCCCCCCCTCCCGCTGAAGGTGTCCACTTCGTGGACACGGACAGGGAGTGTATTCTAGGAAAGTTCCCCCCCTAGTGGGGGGTAAGGACAGGTGAATTTGTTCGGGCTGAAGTTGAACAGGCTGTGTATCTTAGATGACTTCTCAGCCTCTAAGCTACACGAACAAATTCAGCGTGCTCTGTTTGCGGGTGCCAAACTCGCTTCAGAGTGAGCAGTGCAGCTCTGAATTAGCACTAAGTCCTAAGTACTTCGATTTGATACATCGTGCTGGCATGTTATGGCATGGCACTGGCTATTCGCGTCGGTTAGTGGGTGCACGGACGTACGGCGCCTGTTGATGTAGGAATGTGGGTGGGTGAGGGGGGGGGGGGGTGGCGGTGGGGGGGGGGGGGCCCTTGCACTTTGCACATGTTGCGCTGCGCTTGCTGCATACGTTACGTTGTTTGAGTGCTGCAGTGGTAGACACCTACTCGCGTTTCATCAGTGGTGAGTGAGGCGCGTGCGGGTTGCGCTTGCGCCTATGTGAGAACCATCGTGCGTGTGAGCAGAGCACGCTGAATTTGTTCGTGTAGCTTAGAGGCTGAGAAGTCATCTAAGATACACAGCCTGTTCAACTTCAGCCCGAACAAATTCACCTGTCCTTACCCCCCACTAGGGGGGGAACTTTCCTAGAATTGAATTGGGTGTGACAAGCATGAGCGCCCAGCAAGGATCCGAGGACGGTGCCAAACGTATGGCATTCACTTGCAAGTGGGACTCATGCGGAGCGGAGTTTGACGATCCGCTGGAGTTAGACAAGGTGCGCCTATGTGTTAGGTACTCTTGTTCTTCAAGTGTCAGCAGATTGTTCCCGAGTCTTGACAAACTGTTTTAACGACAGGGTGTATATTTTAATATTAACTAATCAATACATATACCAATTAACTATATTAACTGATGGTTGTTTAATGACAATCGTTAGTTGAGTTTCGGTCGCTAGATCTAGACTCAGCTACGAAGTGAACTGTTCTTGTCTTCTGATTGACTGATTGACTACATTACATTAACTATCGGGTGGTTAATTCAGCACCTGCGCCTCATTCACATGTCGCACTCATCCAAGGGATTCATCTGCCGTTGGCAGGGCTGCGAGAGGGCCTGTAAGCATTCAACACAGCTCTTTCCCAACTGTCAGAAACTTGGCTTGTCAAGTTTGTAGCTACCTCAACTTTCAGCGGCGCCATTCAAGGCTCATTACATGCTAAGCGTCCACATGCGCGATCACACTGACACCGCCGAACGTCCTAATGTGAGCGCAACACAAGACTTGGTTTGGTGCTTGAAATTGCCACAATATATAATTATTGTTTATGCTTCCAGAGATCCTGATTTATAATGGCGAATGGTCCTGCGACTACACAAGCCAAGCGGCGAATGAATCAAGCCACACTTGTTACAGATTACAGCGTACCTACGTCGGGAATCGCACGCCTGTGAATACTGTAGTGTCGCTTGATTGCGGCTATAAGGATAAGGCGACGTTCGTTGGTGCTTGATGAATTGTTCTGTCCGGTTCCGAATGTGATTATAGCGAGTGTACCATAGATGCAATGCGTGATACGATTTATGAACATTTGTCAGCCTTAGTAGGAGTGCCTCCGAAGGTACGGTTGAGTTGTAAGGACGATTCCGAAATGAATGGAAATGGCCTGTGACACAACAAGGCAACTGGATGAACCGATGAAGTCAATTCGAAGGGGTATGTCCTAACTGACTCTGCCATAATATCTGCCCAGTTTGAATCGCGCGTACTCCCTGACGATCAAGCTCTTATCTGGGCTCTCTCAGGTGACGGACGAACGTCACTCTGTGCTGTGGCTTGCGCCGTGATGACTGTGCTGGTGGGTTGCCTGCCTACCTACAGCTCTAGTGGCGAAATCCGACGTGGAAAAGTAGGCGAAAGTGTTGACAGCGAGTAGAGGAACATCCGAACAAAACACGGAGAATGGCGTCCGATGCGTCGACGACGCCGATTTCCCTCGACTACTACCTCCGGGAGGAGACCGGTGGCTACCGGCTCCTGGATTCCGTCGAGAACGTGCGGGCGAACGGCTCCGAAGTCGCCTACTCTCTTGCCTGCCTGATCTTCTTCGACTTGAAAGCGAAACTGCGCGCCCTGCTGACGGCCGGCGGCGGCGAAGGCAGAATCCGGCTGCGCTATTTGGACGAAGAGGAAGACTTCTGCATTCTGTGGGAGTCGTCGGAGATCGGCGAGCTCTTCGCCGCCGAAGACGCCCTGGCCGCCAGAGTGGCTTCTTCTCTCGCCGACTTGGCCGATCGGGGAGTCAAACTGCGGATTTACATCGATTTCGTGGGCGGATTTAGCATCAACTTGTAGGTGCTGAGCGATTATTGGCAGTGGTTTGTTTGCAGAGATCGAAAGGGGGCCACCTCGATAAGGTTTTCGAGGCGTACAGCGCGGAACAGTCGGCCGAAGTGCCCGTGCCGTTTTGGCTCTCGGAGGTCTACTCGAAGGTGAAGCGACTACTGTTGTGTGTGGTGTCCAAACTTCGGCGTAGCAGCCTATCTTTTGTGTTGTCATCTTCAGCTGAAGGAAGCCGTCTCGGTCGACGTGAAGGACATTCGGGCCGAGATGGAACAACTGAAGCAGAATTCCGTCGCCAACAGGTTCGCCGCACTCTGACAATTCTTAGCGTTCTATCAAATTCCAATTTTTTGTCGCTTGTGCCTGGGCGCGTCCGCCGACAAGTGGGTGCTGGACCTGGAGCGCAAGCTGTACGCGTCGTCGTCGTCGAAAGCTGACAGTCGGGACTCTACCATGAGTCGTATCGCCCTCGAGTGCGACGTCTGCTGCCGATCGCTGACAGGCCTGCGCTTCATTTGCGTCAGGTCCGTGGGAAGTGATGGTTTTAAAAGTAGGCTTGTTTGCGATCGACTATGTTTGACAGAACCAAGTTTATAACGCGGACACAACGTTTCGTTTTCTCTCTGCAGAGCCGACTGCCAAGGGGCCGTGTGCGGGGATTGTCTGACGGCGGCCGACCATCCAGCGGACCACGTGATGGTGCGCATGGGCGCCGACGTCCGAGAGAGCCCCGAGGAGATCGGGCGCCTGGTCGAGATGGCCGTCTCCGCCGTCCTCAGCAAGAGGTATACGGTAGATGGGCTACTGTAGAACCTGCTTTGTTCGTAAGCCTTATGCGAAGAACCTTTGAACTTCAGCAGCACAACCAAGGGCTCGTCCTCCGCCAGTCTGTGCAACATGGCGCAGGCGGCGGAGCCATTCTTCATCGTCTCGGAAGGCGAGACGAGACTGGTCGAGACCCTCTCTCACAAGAGGGCCGTCTACGCCAAGCAGTGGGTTTTGCGCAACTCGGACAGCCTGAAGGACGTCATGGTATTCCAGCTGAACTGGCACATTCTATGGATTTGATAGAGGTCGTCGTGTCATATAGGCCAAAGGGAGCTTCGGCGTCATCGGCGAGCTGCCCGAGGGCGTCTCTGTCATCGAGCACGCCACTTTGAGTCCACAGAAGTCGTCGGAGTTGAACTACGACGTGTCGGCCATGGTGTGCGCTCCCGCTGGGTCAGAGCTGGCTGTGCGCTGGGCTCTCGTGAATGGAGAAGGGATCACGCTTGGATCCGTCCTCAAGATGGCGCACGGGTCGCGGAACGTGGTAAGGAGTGCATTGCCTGCTCGCACCTGAAGTGCCATATTTTTAGTTGCTGACTCATTCGAGCAATACCCTTAAATGCTTTGAAAATCGTAACAACTCCTACGATTATGTTCCCGCATTCTCAGGCGGAAGATGGCAGAGCCCAAGAAGAGGAGGAGGAGGAGGAGGAGCTGCGCAGTTGCACGGCGGACGACTTCTCCATCGTGGACGGCGACGACGACCGCACGCTCGACAACAGCGACGGGGAGGAGGGCGAGACGGGCCCAAAGGGCGCCAAGGCCCACAACAACATCTCCTCCTCCTCGTCGAACAACACCGAGTTCGAGATGGTCTCGGGCGCCGCGGAAGAAGCGGTAGCCACCAAAGTCGAATCGAAGGAGGTGGTGGTGGAGAATAAGACAGAGGAGAAGGAGGAGGCCGGCGCCGGAGAGGAAGGTGCGCCGCCGCTGTCGGTCACAGCTGTCCTTTGTACGTCAAGCGTTCTTGCCGACGACTACGACCAATGTCGCAGGTTGGCACGACGCGACGGCGCTGACGGCCTCGACGATGGCCGAGTCGACCTTCGTCGATGCGCCCGCCAACTTTCCGCCGACCGACGAAGGCGTTTGTCAAGTGACTGAGAAGCCGGCCGCTGAGACGAGTCGGCTGCAGGGAATCACGGCTGCGTCGGTCGACAAGCTGCAGACCTTCATGAAGGAGGTCAACGCCAAGACCCAGCAGCAGGTCAGCGCGGATCCTTCAGCTGCGCACTCTCGCTAATTCTGACTGACAACTATAAATTTGTTATCTATCGATATTGCAGCGCAAGGTCACTGCGCCTGAACCCGCCAATCAGGGAGAGCAACTCGCGGTGGCGACGCCTGAGGACGCCTTCGTGGACGCCGCCAGCCACAGCGAGTTGGAAAACGCTACTGATGAGGTCTGCTTGCTTCTGAGGAGAATGTGACGTCTTGTGCGTCCGTAACAAGCCCACACTTCCATCCAGGCCCAGTCTACCCCAGTGACCGTGAGCCCTCCCAGTACCCCTACCGTTCGCTATTCCATGGAGGCCGTCCAGCCTGAGATGGCCAGCGCGACGCGCGACGAGGGTGCGGTAGCTCTTGGTTTGCATCTCTTCCAAGCTGTTGTCCAAAGCAAAGGGAATTTTAGCGCAGGGGAGCAGCGTGACTCCTCCGGGCACCCGAGTGGAGGACGTGCAGAATGGGTCGGATTTCGCCGGCCTCCAGGACATCATCAATGGGCGAAGGAGCTTCCCAGCGAGCGCCGGAAGCGCTGACGCCGCGTAAGTGGGCGGGGTACAATGTGGTAAGTAATGATTTATATATCAGAGCACCACGTGAGGGCATCGATTAGTCGAGTTCCATTGGCCCACGCCGGTAGAAAGCACCAAAAGCGCACTGTTTCAGCGGCGGTCAGCAGCAGAGTAGAGCGTCATCGGGCGCGGACCCCCTGAACCAGTTGCTGGTGGGCGTGTACAAGGCGGCCAACAACATAGTCGTCGAGGTGGGACAGAAGGTCCAGACGGTTCATGAGGCTGTCACCACCGAAGTGGAGCGACTCAAGATGCAGAAACAGCTCTGGTGGGAATGCTCTTCTGTCTGTCGCTACTTACTACTTGTGCTGAAGGAGAGTCGACGGCGTTTGTGCACGGTTTGGCTACGCGAGCGCCAAATCCTGCCGGCCCAGCCGATATTCGTAGTTCCTGAAGTGTCCCTGATCGTATCAAGCGACGTTCCTCCATTGCAGGACGGCGACCCACAACGGCGGTCCACTGCCGACCGGTTGGGTGCCCAGGTCGACCCAAACGGAGGGCAACGACTGGAACGGCGGCGACTTCGACAACTGGGCCGCTTCCACCCCGGTTAAGGTGGAAGCCAGATCCGACGCCGCTGCCGCCACAGCCACAACCACGACTACGGTCACTTCGGATGGAAACACGACCACCGTTACGTCGACAACCACCGTTGGAGGGGAGGAAGCGGCCGCCGCCGCCAATGGAGACGAGGTGGCGCCGCTGGGGTTACGGTAGACAGCTGGTTACCATCGTAGGTTCCCGACCGGCGCGCTTGCACGCTTCGAGTTTACATTTTGGCATGCAACCTTGGAAGAACCGCCAAGCTACCCACCCCGTGTATAGAGTACCAAAATGGCTAGTGTGAGTTGCTGAAGGAGTCATGCTGCGCACGCAGGCGGCGTTGCAGGATCCACGGGAGGAGGAAGAAGATGAGGAGGAGTACGAGTATGCGGAGCAACTGAGTCGTCTGGCCGACATGGGCTTCACCGACGTCGAGACCTGCCGCCGACTGCTCGACATGCACCAGGGGGAGCTGACGGCCGTCGTCGACCTCCTACTCGACAGCTGGAACCTCATGTGATCTATTGAGAGGCCAAGGAAGCGCTGGAAGATACTGTACAACGGTGTACACTGACGATGGTACGGTAGACCACTTTCGTTGGCGCGAAGGAAGCAGGGGAGCTGCCCGCTTTGCGACGCTGATGCCGAGTCGCCTGTTGTGGCGACCCGTCGAGGTTGGCGAGTCGAATTCGAACGTATTCGGTCAACTATCGGTGTTGTTGCCTAGGCGGCACCTGTACATGCTGCGCGCTGTATTGCTTCGGGCCTCTCGGTTGAACAGTCTCTCGTCTATCCTGTGCAGTGCATCTACCATGTACGTACGTATATGCGCATTCGTTTCTTTGGCGCGATTTTCAGTTGGGGTGGATCGTCTCGTCAAGTTACACCGATGGTACCCACGATGTTTCCAGTGGCGGGCCCAGGATTTTCCGATAGGGGGGGCACAAAATCCAAAATTTTTCCAAAGCGCCGCAGGCGAAAATTTCGCACTTTAAGGCCATTTTAACGCCAAAAATCGCCAAAATTTGACCTTTGCAACCCGTTAGATACCCTAAGTTTAGATTCAAAATTGCGCCGCAGGCGAAAATTTTTACGCTTTTCGCCTTCCCTGTACAAAAATTTGCCTAAATTGAGTGCCGCAGGCAAAAATTTGGTGATTTTTGGTCCATAAATGCCAAATTCTCTTATAAAATAGCGCCGCAGGCGAAATTTTTTGATATTCGTGTGTTGTTTAAGGAATTTTTTTCTTAAAGGTCGGACCGTAAGGGGGGGGGGCAGTGCCCCCCCTGCCCCCCCCCCCCCTGGGCCCGCTACTGGATGTTTCGTTGCTAAGAGGGTTGCAGTTGATTTTCGAAATTCCTGGTCTTGAGTGCGACTTGCGTGTGTGATGTCACCTCCGGCACTGTTTGATAGCGAGACGCTGCTACATCGACTTACGATATGCACCGAGGCCAACTGATGGGTGAAACGCTCTTTGATGTCGCCGAGAGCAGAAGTGTGCACATTCGGCTTTGTTTGGTTTCTCCTTTCCGTCCAGTGATACGCGCGTACTCCAGAAATACCAAACTGGTTCTTCGACCCGTGTTCCATTTGTTGAAGTAAACGTGTGTAGTCGAGCAAATTTTGACATGATGATAATGGTCTTAGGGTGGCAGATATATAGCAGAATTTCAAATTTTGTCTAGTTTTCGTCACCTCTCTTGCAGGGAATGATTCAGACGTTACGGTACGTTGGGAAATGCGGATTTGCATGCATACGGTGTGGAAGTTGTAATCCGTTGTTGGCTCTATATGCCGGAGAATAGTGTCGGTTCGGTAGGGCTGAAATTCACTTCAAGCGCTAAACAAAACAAGCGGGAAACTACCAACACTGGAATTGACTGACGCGGTGGCAGTGCCAGTATACCCCATCTGTGATTTGATCGAGCGCTGATCTGGTGGATCTCAGCTCAATTGGGAGCCGGAAATGGCCGCCATGACGGCTCAGATGGTCTCGAACTTCGATTGTCCCCTTCCTCCCCGTCGAATCGCCAGCAGCGGCGGCGGCGGGCCTCCACCCGGAGTAGCCACGGGAGCCAACTCGACCATGATCGGACCGGGACCCTCGACCTCCGGCCAGCAGCCGTTCTCTGCGAACCCCAATTTGGGCAATTTCGGCTCCGGCCAAAGTCAACGAAGCGCCGGACTGTTGGAAGGGCCGCCGGCGTCGTCTTCGGCAGGCAGCAGCGGGCCACCGGCGACTTCAACGGCGCCGGCGGTACCGCAGCAGCAGCCTTTCTATGGTCGCGGAGGCACCAGCTATAGGTTCCGAATGGGACAGGAGCAGGGCGACAGAGGAAGGCCGGGCAACCCCGCGGTGAGGTTCTTTATTTGGACTGGGACAGCGGAGTCACCTACCTCACTGGTGCAAACCCAACCAAAACAAATGCTAAATCCATGTGCGATGCAGCCAGGCAAAAATTGCGCTCCTTTCTATTTGCAATACGTAGGTACAGTGCCTCCTTCCCTTCCAGTACTCTATGGACATGCTGATTTTGGACGGCGCGCCTGGCCGAAGACTGCGCAAGTCGGCCCTCAACGTCCGGAGACACATCGACCACATTGGGACCATTCACACACATCTGAGGGTTTGAAACTGACTGCGAACCCAAGCAGTAGCAGAGTGTGGTATCTGTGGCGGAAGGAAGTGTGGAAACGACAGTATCCTATGGTTTCAGCAACGGCTGCTGATCGCCGGCGCCAGAGGAAGGGGCGGTCGATCGGCGGACCTACGCTTCCTTCAGCCGGACGTTCTCTACGCCTCGAAGGTTCTGCCGCCGTCGGCCAACGACGGCGCCGACAAGCTGGTCGACTGCGTGCTTTCGAAGTTCGTGCGCGCCGCCACCAACAAGGTCAAGGCGCCCATCTACTCCATATGCGTACGTGATTGATTGGCTTACAATGAGATGCTAACAACTATGGAGGATTTGAATGGGAATGGTTAAGTGCCAGTGGCTTTCAGTGGACGCCCGAGGGCAAACGACTGGTCACGGGAGCGTCCACGGGCGAGTTCACCTTGTGGAACGGCAGCGCCTTCAACTTCGAGACGATTCTGCAGGTGTTGCTCTAGGCTCGACATTCTCTAAGACGCTTTGTGGTTGGACGGCTAGTGGGTAGTGGGCAGCGTTGTTCTAGGCGCACGACACGGCGATTCGCGCCATGCGCTGGACATGGTCTGACCAGTGGATGGTGTCGGCGGATCACGACGGCTTCGTCAAATACTGGCAGCCCAACATGAACAACGTCCACATGTACCAGGCGCACAAGGAGGCCATCAGATCACTCAGGTCCCCTCCATGTGCCCTGCAAACAGACTGCGCCTTTGGACTGAGACCCCGTCGCGCAGCTTGAACTGTTGCGCACAGACACCCACCACCACGCCACAGGTCACACACAAAGGGGTTGAAAGTTGGAACCGATCTCAACCATTGCCTCTCGGGGATCGTCGTCGTGCGGTATCTTCTACAGTATTGGCGGTCCATAGCGCTGTAAAGTTCCATTATGTGCCGCCGCTGGTAACAACCGCATGCTCTCTTCTGTGCTGGCGCTGCCGTCTCTGAGAGTGAGCCTCGTGCCGCCAGAGGATGAAAAGAAATAGAACAGCGCACTCAATGGAGAGCATTTTTTCCAGCAACAGAATACTGAATGGGCTCTCTTTCTTGACGGCTGTCCAGCTGGATACGGTAGCAGCCTGTCGCTTTTTCCCCTTCCAGTCTCACCTCATCTCACTGTAAGGTTATGCGTCTGAACTGGACGAACGCGAGCGAGAGAGCATGCTACACACCTGTGGCTAGCATTCGTTATTTCAAATGGCACCTCGTCACGCGCTCATCGAATTGAGCAGAGGTTGTTCTCAGCCAGGTCACGGACAGTCGCTTTCCTCAAGCTGACTAGCTCTGGCTGCCTAGAGTTGGTTGGTTCTTATCCGTTTGGACGGGAGGGCGCGTCAACGGAAATGGGTGGAAGAAGCGATCTTGAGCGGCACAATCGAAACCAGTGGAGGATCGATGGAGGTGGGCGACTGGAGGAAGCTTCAGACACGACGGCAGTGGCGGATCTATGTGGTTTGAGGTGGAGTTGTTTTGCTGCCCCCCCCCCCCCCAATTTGGCGAAGCCGCGTACCCTCCCCACTCCCAGAAGACAATTTTGTGTACTAGCATGTTCAGAGGCGAAACATGTTTGCCACTGTTCATATAATATAATTTTCACTGTTAAAACGTTTCTTTCCTACACCTCGTATGCCGCCTGCGACGCTATTTATATGCAACGTTTTGATGGATTGGACCAGAGTCGACAGTAATGGTAGCTTTGTGCACCATTTTTGTGTCAGAAAACCCGAAATTTGCTAAGTCTCTTGCCTTCAGTGGCGTTTTACACTAAATTAGTAATCTGAGTCTAAGCGCAAACTTTGTAATACACTATTAAAGCATTGTGCCCCCCCCCCCCTCGTGCGGCCTCAGTAGTACAACCTCCCTGCCCCAAATCCTGGATCCGCCGCTGCCTAATTGTGTGACGGACGTGGAGCTTGACTCGCTGTCTTGACAGCCACTGCCATGGCTGCTCGCTTGACGTGTTAGGCGCGCTTGTGCTGCGCGACTCGAATGGCCACCGTCGGACGGTGGATCAACCCCCCACGCGCATGCTTCTCCATCGATTCGTCGCAGTTTGCGTTGACTGGTTTGTAGCTTTTCGCGGCGCTCCCAGAATCGTCCACCAGCGAGAAGCGCAACTTGCGCAATGTCGCCGCTTCCGACTGGTGGCTCCTTACCGTCCGACTGGGTTATACCTGCTTCTGGCGAGTTTTCGTTGTCGTCACCCTCTGCAGAGGTCTCGTCATTAGCCTCTGCTGCTCTACAAATTATCTGTTGGTCCCACAAACGGATAGCACAGCCTTTTCAAGCCATTTTCCATTCACTCACAGCCGTCAGTCGATTGTGATCCGACCATGCCGTCACTCTACCGCTTACCTCACGCCTCTGAGACTTGATTCCAGCTGGCCCCATTTATGAGCAGTGACCCACTGTGGTACCAGTGCTCTAGTGGATTGACCTGACATAACATAATGTGGGCGCACTGCGCGACAGTTTGAGAAGAGGAGCGTTCTCAGTCGATCGGCAATCTCTTCTTTTAGATTGGCGTTTGTGCCCTTACAGTATATCGTGACAGTTTCAGCTTCTCGGCAACCGATCAGAAGTTCGTGACGGGCAGCGACGACGGCACCGCTCGCGTCTGGGACTTCGCCAGATACACGGAGGAGCGCATCCTCAGAGGCCACGGGTTGGCCGTTGACAAGAAATTATGACCGAATACAATATGCTACTTACCGTAATCGGCGCTTGTTCAGTTCTGACGTGCGCTCCGTGGACTGGCACCCGCGCAAGGGTCTGCTGGCCAGCGGCAGTCGCGACAGTCAGCAGCCGGTCAAGCTCTGGGACCCCAAGACCGGCACCTGCCTGGCCACCCTGTAGGCGCTTTTAGGATCGCCCGGGATTTAGTCATATAGTCCACACAGTCGATGACATTCAGTCACGAGCACAAGAACTCTGTGATGGCCGTCGAGTGGAATCGGAACGGCAACTGGCTTCTGACGGGCAGTAGGGACCACCAGATCAAACTCTACGACATTCGCATGATGCGTGAGCTGCGCACCTTCAGAGGACACAAGAAGGAAGTCACCTGTGAGTCAGTCTGAGAAAGTGATGTATTACGGTAGACACTACACGCTCAAAATACCATAATCACCCGAATAAGGACACAGGGATTGCTTTAGCAATCTTCCTCTAGGAAGAGTTACTGGGGGGGGGGGGCTAATTAACGGCGGAGGGGTCATTATTTCAATCCCTTCCGGCAATGCAATGTACGCAAAATTTGAAGATCCGATACTTAATAGACATACTTCGTGCACTGAATATCCTTGAGATACCTTGTACTGAATGGATTACTGAATTGTGACAGTACTATAGTAAAGTATGCACGTAGCCTAACAGTACCAAATTCAGGCAGTATAAGTGCATATGAGGTAGGGTACTACTCTCTACTGAAGGGGGGGGGGGGGGGGTTGGGGCTTAGTTTGCACGGCTCCATCGATAGGAGGCAGGATTCGTGTTTGCAATACGTACGGTGTTTCCAATGATAACCGGCCAATCAGCCCCACCCCCCCCTCTTATCCACCCATCCCTTGTTTTGCAGCCGTGTCCTGGCACCCAGTGCACGAGAGTCTGTTCGTGAGCGGCGGCGGGGACGGCTCCCTGGCCTACTGGCAGGTGCAGGACGAGAAGGAGCTCGCCATACTCGAGCACGCTCACGACCAGGCCGTCTGGACGCTCGAGTGGCACCCCCTGGGTACGGTAGAGGATTGGGAACCTCGTTGATCGTCAAATCGACCGATTGAACACCTTTAATGCTGGGCGTTCTACTGATCTGACAGCTGACTATGTATGTAGACTTAGTCTTCCAGCGTCGATCAAGCGCTGATTGGATTCATTCTGGGATATACGATTCTTGCAGGTCACGTGCTCTCGTCGGGCTCCAACGACCACAACATCAAGTTCTGGTGTCGCAACAAGCCGGGAGACGTCCTGGAGGATTTCTACGGAATGAACACTGGACTGATGATGAGCGCTGCAGGTCAACAGGCGCCCACTGGAAGCGCCGCCGCCGCCCAGGCCGTCGCCAAAACAACCTCTGTTGACAAGGCGGACGATTCGGCCGACAGCTCTATTCCTGGTACGGTGATTTTGTTGTGGTCTGAGACAGTCGATCGCAGCTGAGAAATTTGGAAGCGACGAAATGAACCTGGAAGCAGCAGTGCACGCGATGTTTGCCCGTACACTTGCTCTTTCTGGACTGCCGTGTTTTGGATCCTTCTTTCCACATACCGTACTCCTTCTTCTCCAGGCATGGGTCTGGAAGGGGACGTGATGGAGAACGCCAATCGAGGGGACCTGGAGCGCCGTCTGATTCGGGGCATGGGCGGCCCCCTGCTGCCCGACGACCCCAGCACCGACCACCCCTCCGTGGTAGGCGCTCGCAAGACGCTCATCAAGCAGCCTCCGCCCAAGAAGGCCCACCGCCAGTTCGAGCGCATGTGGAACGTCTCGAAGGGCGGCGGCGCCGACTTGGCCGACGACGACGACGGCGCCGTCGAGCCTTCGTTCGGGGACACGGGCGCCGGCGCGCCTGACAAGATGTCCTTCGGGGCTCGGGCCAAGGGCTCCCTGCTGGGCGCCGCCCCGCCTCCCTCCATGCTGCCTCCCCCGCAGCAACAGCCGCAACCCATGCAGAGACTCCCTGGGCCGGGACCCCTCCAGCCCCCGCCGGGCTCCGGAGGACCCCCTCCTCCTCCTCCTCCGCCCAGCTGGCCCATTCCACCCCCTCTTGGAGCGGACCCGGGCACCTACAGACAGCCCTTCCAGCCGCCCATTCCCCAGAGAATGTTCGCGCCCCCTGGCGGACCTCCCATGAGGCCGGCCCAGTGGGGCGCCGGACCCCCTGGCCCGAGGGGACCCCGACCCTTTGGCTCTCCGCCTGGGCCTGGGCCCGGACCCAACCAGATGCAGGGCCCTGGAGGCGGCGGCGATCGCGACTACCGAATGGGCGGCTCCCAGCAGCCCTACCCGGGGGAGTCGTCGGACGTGGACCTGCGCAGGCCGCCCCAACCAGAGGCGAACGTCATGGCACAGTCCTCTGCCATGTGGGACGCCCAGCATCAACAGCAGCAGCAACAACAGCAACAGAACAGAGACGAGGACCTCCGCGGGGGGCCGCCTGCCCCAGGGGTCTGGGCCAATCCCCCTCCGCAACTGCAGCAGCAGCAGCAGCAGGGTCCAGGACCCAACTTCGGCGCATTCGGAGTTCCCCAACAGCAGGAGCCCCACCAGGGGCCCTCGAGGGACCCCCGGAGAAAGGCGCGGGGCAATGCGCAGGCAGGCCAGAAGCGACCCTGGCAAGACGGGGCCAACGACCAGGGGGGACCGGGCGCTTTGCCCATGAACCAGCAACAGGGCAATTTCCGGGGCAGAGGAAGGGGCGGCGGCAGGCCCAGGGGCGGCCGGGGAAGGGGCAGAGGCGGCCGAAACTGACAAGAACGCCCAGTTTTGTGGACAAATATTCTCACTCGCACCCCTCGATGTTTCCCTCTTCTTTTCCTGTGACTGCTTTTGTGGTTGCGCCTATTCGCTGCGATTGCGACTCGCTTAGGAGGAGAGTAAGTGTGACACGATTTGTCTGGTGTTTGCTGTCTTGTCCCCTCTTGGTGGAAGAGCCCCGTCTATTGGCAAAATTGCTGTTGTTCAAATGAGTTGCAAGTGAACGTTTGACAGAGGGTGAATTTGTGACGGCGATATTCGCTCGTTCGTGGTCGAGACGGAGGATTTGGCTAAATTGACGAAAGATGGTGATGCTACTACAAAGCAGTTCGCGTCGCTTCCATTCTCCTCGTACGTAGTTCGTCAGTTTACCGTGAATGTATGAAGCAGGAAGTGACGTCCCTGGCACAGCGCAAGTGCGAGTTGGCTGCTGGGTGCGTGAGCGACTGTTGTTTTCAAAGAGCGAGCCGTTGGGGCGAAGAGGATCCTGAGTGAGAGTGGGAGAGTTTAGCCGCAACATGTCGGTTGCGGAGGCACCCAGGCCTCCGATGGGTGGGTGTCTGTCTTCTGAATTACCATCGTTTACTTCATGTAACTTGTAACTTTTGGTCGCCTACTGTTGTGCAGACGGCGAGCAGCGGAACATCGTGGACAAGCTGGCCCAATTCGTGGCCAAGAACGGGCCCGACTTCGAGCAGATGACCAAGCAGAAGCAGAAGGACAATCCCAAGTTCGCCTTCCTCTACGGCGGCCCAGACTACCACTATTATCAGTACAGGGTGGCCACCGAACAAGCCAGTGGGTAGTACTACTCGTTGTCAGCAGGGGATTGGGGATGGGGTGAAGATGAGTAGGATTTGACCTGATAGAGTTCTTCCACCCAGTCTACGAATATATTTCACGTTTCAAGGGACATGAGTGGCTCTAGTAGTCTCGGCGCGAATGTTGGCTGCAGTGGTACTTCACAGCTAGCACCAAATCCAATGACAGTACCTATCTTCGCCGCTTGCAGTCCTGAAGAAGCAGCACGGCGGTCTGACGGCCACTCCCTCTGTGGTAGTGCCTGCGGGCCTTCCCCAACAGCAGCCGTCGACGTCGTCGGCCGCACAGCTGCAGGCCTTGGAGCAGAAGATACTCGAGAGCGAGAAGAATCTGGCCGCACAGTGGGAAGTGCTCTCGCAGCAACAGAATGTTCGTGTGGTGTGATGTCGACGCACATCTTCTCTTCCTGGATTTCTACGGTGTCTATCCCAGCAATAGCCTGGATCGCTTCAAGCGTCTATTACTCCGTTGTTTGCTGTATTCTTAAAAATGATTTGTTCTGAAACTGTTTGCGGCTTGCACATGCAGTGCTGTACGTACAGGCCCAGATCGACAGCTACATCCAGAGGGCTGAGGGAGAGAAGGTGAAGAACTACGCGTCGGCCATCAAGCTGGACGTGGAGGAGTTCGGCCACGTGCTCGACGGCCTCGTCGCCTCATGCACCAAGGAAGCCATCTCGGTCTGTGCATCTGAATATTGAATTTGACGTGGGCCCAAATTGCTACCATTGTTTCTTGGTTTTGTCCGTTCAGACGGCCAAGAATTGGATCTTCAACCACTGTGAGTCGGAGAGGGCCAAAGAGATCATTCTCACCTTCATGCTGAACAGGTGGCTGAAGAGTTTCGCCAGAAAGAGGGGGCAAATAAACATTTGTCGCATGTGCGAAAAGCGCCATTTGCAGGGTCAAAGAGAGCGGCGCCACACAAGAAGCTCGCCTGCACATTCTCTACCTTCTCAACGACTGGGCGCACCACTGGTACTTGATTGGGCCCCCAATTGTCAGCTGTGGAGCGCACTTCCTGTATCTTTCAATTGTGTTGTTGCAACTGCAGCATGCGCAAGAAGCAGGAGGGCGTGACGCAGATGCTGAGTCGCTATGTGCCCAAGATGTACGCGCTGGCCACGGAGCACGTCAGGGACGCGCCCATGCGAGAGAAGCTTCTGAAACTCATGGACGTCTGGGAGACGCACAAGTACTTCGACGAGAACGCTTACAAGGTCACTGAGACAGACGGCACTGCTCTTGTGGTGGAGGCAGACACTGAAGCCTAAATATGTTTATTTGGCCTTCTGACATCTGAAATCGAAGACGTGTGACGTGCGACTGGAATCCAAGTTGCCAGAGGTTCAGCCAGTGCTAACTGAAGGACGTGGCATGGTCGCTAAGGGCTGGCTTGGCAAATGCACGTCTAGCGCCTGCTCATCGTGCACAACAGCACCGTGTGTCTTCCCCCATTGCAGCAGCTGCGCAACCCCGGCCAGGTCTACCAGTCGCACCAGCAGACGCTGAAGGCCGAGTACCAGGCTGCCACTGGGGACCTGGTGCAGCGCTGCCAGAGCACCTACCAGCAGTACCAGAAGCAGCATCAGGAGTACGTGAAGCACATCAGGCAGCAGATGCAGGCGCTGCAGACCATACAGATGGTCCAGCAGCAGGTGGCCGCCGCCCCTCCGCAGGCCGGCGGCCCCTCTGCAGTGGTCAAGAGGAAGTCGCGCTTCGACACCTCCGGACAACCTCCTGCTCCGACGGCGGCCGCCGCTGCTCAGCAGGTGAGAATGTGTAGTGTTTGTCAGGCGTGTCAAATTCTAAATGGTGTGTTGTTGATTCGCAATAAACGTTTGAGCTAAGTTTTGGGTCGTACATGTAAGCCTTCCGTTCAGGGTCCGTCGGCCGCCGGCGGCGCTCCCTGGCGCGGGCCCAGCCCCCCTGTCTATGGGGGCCCTCCTGCGGCTCTGGCAGGAGGCCCATTCGGACTGGCGGCCGGTCCCAGAGGTCCCTGGGGTGGGGCGGCGCCCATGGGCGGCCAGTGGCCCCCTCCCCACATGGGAGGCCCGCCCCCTTTCCCGGGCAGTCCGCACAGACCCTTGTTGGGACCCAGGCCCGGACCCGCCGTGCCCAGCATGGCTCCGGCCGGCCAGTTCAGTCAGACAGCCTTAGCGCCGACGCAGCCGCCCGCTCCACTGATGGCAGTGGGGATGCAGCCGCCGATGCCGGCGCAGGTCTCTGCTTACGTGAACTTGGGGATCATACGCTAAACTCGAATTTTGGGGCATTACGGGTGCATTCGGAATCTTTGCGCGACTTTTTCGCGTAGCTAGATGTGTGCGTGATGTTGTCTACAGTAACCCGTGTCGTAAGCTCCACTCTTTTGACTCAGCTGGCGGCCGAGATCGACGAGAGCAAGCTGATACCAAAGGCTCCCTACTACGAGTTGCCGGCCGGTCTCATGATACCTATTGTGAAGCTGGAGGACCACGACTACAGACCCCTGGACCCCAAGACGCTGCGCCTTCCCCCTCCCATGCCCCCAAGCGAGAGACTATTGGCCGCTGTCGAGGCCTTCTACTCGCCGCCCAGCCACGAGAACCCAAGAGACGCGTGCGTTGAGTGATTTTTACTGTGTGATGTGGTTGATTTGGTGGGTGTGAGATTTGGAGCTACTCGGCGTAGGACTTGACGGGGACTGTCTTGTTGCGTACTTCCCATTGTTTCAGTGACGGCTGGGAGAAGCTGGGCCTGTACGAGTACCTGCGCGAGAAGGGCAAGGCCGTCGAGAAGGAGAAACAGCGCCAGCGAAGCCGGTCCGGCTCACGATCCGACGACGAAGGGAGAAGTAGAAGCGACGACGACGACGACGACAAACGCAGAGGTCGGGATGACGACGGCACGGGAAGAAGACGAAGTGATAGCAGGTCGAGGTCCGGATCCAGGTCGAAGTCGACGTCCAGGTCGCCCTCGCCGCGCGCCAACCTTCCCAGCAGGTGGGAGGGAAGGAGAGCGGGGGAGGAAGTTGGAAGGAATTCGATTGCAATTTCTAGCCGCCTGTTTAGTTACGCGAGAGCCAACTCCTCGAGCGAGCAGAGGCGTCTTGGGGACGAGAATCGCGGCTACCAGATGCTCGAGCGAATGGGCTGGGAGGAAGGGCGCGGTTTGGGCCAGGAAGAGGCCGGCCGACGGGAGCCGGTGCCTGGGGGCGAGGTGCGCACCGGCGCCGACGTTTACAAGGGCGTGGGTGCGCCCACGGCCGCATCCGACCCCTACGAGCAGTACCGGAAACAGAAGAGCGAGTGGTTCGTCGACCGGATGGTGCATAACACCAATCCCAGACGCTTCATGCCCCCTCCCAGGGAGTAGCGAGGATGCTTTGACACTGCTGATATCCTGTCGTCGAGTTCTACAAAGTGACTCCAAAAGGGCTTGAGGCAAGGCACACATGCGAACAAAGCATCGTACCGCTCCGAGCAAGAAGGAATACCTATCGGCACAGAGCAACCGCATGAAATACACCACTCCAGACGATATTCGCGGACGACACATAACGCACTACTCGAACTTCTTCAACTCATCCGCCAACTGGTCGATCTGCTCCTGCAGACGGCGTTTGTGCGCGTCCCCAGAGGGCTTGAGTAGCTGCAGCTTGAGTCTGGCCAGGTCTGCGCGTTTGCCGGCCACGTTGGCGAAGATCCTCAGGTGCTTGTCGCCGGCCGTCGCCAGAAATCGGCCGTCTGAGCTGAATTTCAGCGCCGTGATCGGCTCCTGGTGGACGGAATCGATTCGCTCGGGCAGCGACTCCTCCCCATCACGGTTCTCTTTGGCTGGAACCTCGAAGAGATAGAGGGTGCGCCCCACGGCCAGGGCGAAGGCGTTCCCAGAGGGCGAGAGGGCCACGAGGGCGCCAGAAGCGCCCTTGAGGGCGGGGAAGTCGGCCCAGTTGAGCAGGTAGGCCTCCTGGCCCAGGGAGTAGCGAATGTCGGTGTGGAAGAGGCGCCAGCGGCCGTCCTTGCACACGGTCACCATCCGACTGCTGTCCTGGCTGAAGTCGAAGGAGTAGACGCCCGAGTTGTGGCCCTGGAAGTAGGTGTAGGAGTTTTGCGTAGTCAAGCGTCGGTGCAAGGGCCAACGACGGCCGACCTTGAGCTCGAAGGCCCGATTGAGGCCCTGGAAGTTGGCGCCCTGTCGGTCGAAGGCGACCTCGAACACCTTGACGTCGGGTGTGAAGCCGCTGCTGGCCACGAATCGGCCGCAGGGTGACACCCTGGCGCAGTGGATCTGCGACTGCTTCGTCTCCAGCTCCTTCAGAAGCTCGCCTCTGAGACTCCAGATGGCCAACTCCGCCGACGAGCCCACGCAGCTGAGCACGAACTTGCCCGACTGATGATCGCTCACTGAACATGGAGGGAGCGGTGGTTTCAATTCATGAGCAAGTGGAACAGTGCAGATTTTCAAGAGTCTCGATGGGACCTCCCACCATTGCCGGCGATGCCGGAGGCGGTGATGTCCCTGACGTGCTTCTGCGGGAAGTCGACGTTGTCAACGGGCTGGAACTTGAGCTGGGCCGAGTCGGCCTGCTTCTTGGCCAGCTGGTAGAATGCGAGCTTGTTGGCAGTGCCCAGGGCCAGCAGCAGGGTCTTGCAGTCGTGGGCGAAGTGGACGGCCGTCGCGTGGTCGAGTTCCACGTGACCGCGCACCGACTTGTGCTCGCGCTGCTCGAAGTCCTTCACGGACCACAGCATCAGCGTGCGGTCCTCAGAGCAGCTCACCAGATGCCGGCCGTTCGAGCTGAAGTCCAGGCCCAGCACGCGGCCAGAGTGACCTGAAGTTATTTCGAAGCAGGTTCGAACAATGTACATACCCGGCGTCTCTGACCGATCACAACAGAAAGTGAACCTTATCCCTGCCATTATAGGTAGGTAACAAGCGAACTCGCCTTTCAGCGTGGCCACGAGCCACGGATGGTTGAGCTGATCTGCCGCTTGCGGCCTGCCCTTGTCTTTCTTCTTGGATACGGTAGCAGGTTGCGACAGCTTTGCTATCTCCCCATTTGGAGCGCTAGTTGTCTCTTCCGATTCTTCCTTGGAATCGCTTTCTGCTTTCGCTGAACCTTTGCCAGAGAAGACAGCGATGTATCCGATGATGGCGACAACTACGGCGGCTATGACGAAGGTGACTCCGATTGTGATCAGCTCCGAAGAAAGCATGTTTGTCGCGAAATTAGAGTGGAGTCACAACTTCTTGACACGCCGCTGATGAGTACACTTGGGCTATGACCGGCAGGCAATTAGACAGACTAAGACAGAAGGTAATGTCTCGCTTCCTCTTAGTGAATGTCGTGGCAATGGTCGTTCGGCTTCCGAATCGGCTGTCTCGCCCTCTGGCTCGACGTGTCTCAAATGCTCCAGGTTCTACGACGATGGGCAAATTACGCATGTAAGGTCGAGCGCCCCAGCACAGCAGGGGCGGTGCATCATACATGGCAGGTGGTAGTTGTAGTTTGTAGAAGTGGTCACCTTCATTCGTTCGTTCGTTATTTGTAAGCGAAGAAATATCGTGTTGTGTTTTGACGTTTTGATGGCGGATAACCGGCCAAGTATAAAGTGACCGCAACTAGAAGCAAAAGGACTACTGATTTGGCGACGGTAGTACAGCGTGGTACCCCATCCGCTGCCCCTGCAGGCTGCAACATTCTAGTCGGAGAATCTTCGTGGAAGGAACCCTTTAGTCATGGAGCCGGACGATTTCCAGACGAGTAGGCCCAGTGTCGTCTCGCGATTCTTCACCCGTTTGGGACAGGTCTGTGGCCTGTGCCTCCTTAGCGTGGTGCCTAAATGCTATTGTTGTGCCTACAGTATCACAGTAAGATGTTTGTGATGGAAATGGTCGGCCTTCGCGTTTCAGTACTACCAGCTGATGCTCGACTACTTCACACCGCACCTGGCGGCCAGATGGGTCGGGACCGTGGTACTGGGCGCCATCTACGTCCTCAGAATTATCTATCTGCAGGTACCCTATGCCTATAAGCCACATTGGTTGCTGTCCTTGAGATTGCTGATTCTGCGTAGTCGGAACAGCGCTCTCCCTTTCAAACTGTGGTGTGGGCTCTCGAAACGGGTGCTGCGCTGCCAGAAATCGTCTCGGTAGTAATTCATTCGCCAACTCTTCACAGGGCTTCTACATCGTGACCTACGCACTAGGGATCTACCACCTGAACCTGTTCATCGCGTTCCTCACGCCAAAGATCGACCCGGCCCTCGAGTTTGACAGCGGTAAGTGAGGAGGGTTTCGGTAGCGGGCGCTTATTACGGTCAAATCACAGTTATACCCCCCCCCCCCCTTAGCAGCCGCCAACCGGAACAAGAATCTGGTTCTTGAAGCCGCCGAACCCCCCCCCCCCCCCTTGGCCGAGAATCGAGCAGTTGCCTTAACGTCAAAATTTTTGCCTGCGTTGCTATATTTTATAATTTTTTAGTCATTTAAAGGTGTTTTTCATCAAAATAGGGCGAAATAAGGCGTTTTTGGCACTTTTTGGGCGTTTTATACAGTTTTTCGGACCAAATTTGGGTATTGATTTTTGACCCTCTGCCCTCCTCCCCAAACGAAAACTTCTCTAACTCGCTCGTCTTTTGTCGTAGAGCCTTGAGTTTGTTGATAGTTTCGAATATCCTCGTTAATAAGTTGAATTGAAACGTTGAACGTCATTCAGAATACTTTTGTTTTTTTAAACCTTGTCTTACTAACACTTTGTGTGCTAAAAAATTAATCCCGGGCATCCCATGTTGCCTGCAACCCCTCAATGCGTGTGTCTTGCTTAAAAAAAATCCCGGCTGGTTGTTGTTGTTGTTGTTGTTGTTTTGGTTGGTGTTGGGGTTTGGGTTTGGTGTTGTTTGGTTTTTTTTGGTGTTGTGTTTGGGTGTGTTTTTTGTTTTGTTTGGGTTTGTTGTTGGTTTGTTTTTTGTTTTCTTTGTTTTTTTTTGTTTTCGCTTCTTTTTTTGCTCCTTTTCCTCGTTTTTTTTTTCTTGTTCCCTTTGTCGTTTTTGTTGTTGTATAACTTTTTTTTTTTTCTTTGTGCCGGTGCAACTTGTTGTAGCGGGTGCGACCAACTGTTGTCGGAAGGGCCCAAAGACGGTACGGCGGTCACGGGCGCGCGTACGGAGCGACGAGCCAGTGTGCTCGCCGCGCAACAGGTGAAAAGGCGCGAGGGTTTAAAAGCTTGTTGACCCTCTGCCCCCCCACCCCCGGCTGACCCCCCCCCCCCCCCCCAGGCTGATGACCAATCGCACCTATGGGTAAAATATCGATACGGATTAGAATTTTTTGGTGTAGACGACGAGGGACCCGGCCTGCCGACCAGTTCGTCGGACGAGTTCCGGCCCTTCATGAGACGCTTGCCCGAGTTCAAGTTCTGGTGGGCGCTTCTTGGTTTGGTTGACTCCTACTGTATGGTTGTTGGTGGTTGACTCCTACTGTCGAATATGGTGAAGGGGAGGGAGGATTATTGGCGTAGTTATGGTATAAGTATTTCATGAGATTTACACTGATGACCCAAACGCTGTAACCTTAACGTTATGATTACCACCGGACATTTTGCGGATTGTTATAATCCGTTTGGCGGATTATGTCGATTTTGCGATCCGCTGGGCCGATTGGGCTGAAATTTGGACAGGAGTTCGGACTCGAGATGCCGATCACATATCAGAAGAGAAAATTCAAAAATTCCTTCGCGTTCGCGAGATACAGGATTAATTTGACGTCAGACGATTTGGGCAACTTTGACATCGCGCTGCAGTCGAACTCGTCGTCGTGCAAAGTTGCTGTAATTGAATAAAGTACTTATCTTTCTACCCTCTATTGCCACACCAAATTTCAGCTCATTCGGTTGTAATCCATGTTTGAAGAAATGGATAATTTCACCGATTTACAAAAATTGGATCGCACTCGATTGAGCTGGAATTTGGTGTGGTGATAGAGGGCACAAAGATAAGAATTTTATTCAATTACAGCAACTTTGCACGACGACGAGTTCGACTGCAGCGCAATGTCAAAGTTGCCGAAATCGTCTAAATCGCCCAATCTCGCGAACGCGAAGGAATTTTTGAATTTTCTCTTCTGATATGTGATCGGCATCTCGAGTCCGAACTCCTGTCCAAATTTCAGCCCAATGGGCCCAGCGGATCGCAAAATCGACATAATCCGCCAAACGGATTATAATAATCCGCAAAATGTCCGTTGGTAATCATAACGTTAATAATTTGCGCCGAATTTCAAGTCTACTCGTTGAGTCGACCCTGAGCTGTTTGTCGCGAAACCCGCCGACGCTCCACCTCTGTCCCTCACTTCTCCTGCCGTGCAGGCACTCGGCCACGAAGGGCATCTTCATCGCCTTCGTCTGCACCTTCTTCGAGGTGTTCAACATCCCCGTCTTCTGGCCCATTCTCGTCATGTACTTCATCATCCTCTTCATGCTCACCATGAAGAGACAGATCAAGGTCTGAACTTCCTCTCCTTGCCCCCCTGCTACCGTAGCCAAGAAGCGCGCGCGCCCTCGTTGCAGCACATGATCAAGTATCGCTACATCCCCTTCACGCGCGGCAAGGTCGTCTTCAAGGGCAAGCCGGAGACCACGGCCAAGCCGCTCGTTCAGTAGGTAGGTGGGTTTTGAGAAGCAAGCTTTGGTGGTCATTCTTTTGCTCGCGTTCTACAGTAACTCGGCGCTTTTCAGGGGTTTTGCTCGGCAGTGTGGAGTCGATTCGTCCTCGCTGTTTGGGGGACCGTTGGTTCAAGTTTGCTTCGAAGAAGAGGGGCAGAGAAAGTGTTGGCTGGTGGAACGACGGCCATTGTCATCTTTTTTCGTGTCTCGCTCGAGTCTCTCTCGCTGTGCAGTCGTGGGTGTGGTGTACTACCGTATCTTCCTTTGGCTCATCCACCGAGTGGCGCGCGAGTATGGTGGACTAGAAAGACGGCGACTTCAGTGCGGCATTTGTTCGTTGTTCTCTCTGCGCAGCTGGCGCGCAGTATTTATGGTCGGCCGTCGGTGATGTTGTGTGTGTAGCTTCCCTCACCAGTAACGAAAACGCCGCAAAACCAAGAACAGAAACAACCAACAACGAGTAGACTCGATAACGTGACTTTGGTTTTGTGCTGCAACTCCACGGACTAGAATGTCTTGCAAACGGTGATTCTATCCCTTCTTTAACAGTCCCTCGGCCTTCCACTTCTTGAGCAGCTGCCACCTGTCCTTTGGCATGGTCCGAAAGAACTCCCTCTGCGTGTGGTCGTAGCTCTCTTCCACCACACAGACGTCTCTGTATCGGTTGTCTCGCCAGTGCAGGTTGAAGAGGTGCAGAGCTTCGGCCACCTTGTCCTCTGGCAGGCCTCTGAGGGGCTCGTGCCTGACTAGCTTGTTGGCAGAGACGTTCTTGAGCAGAAACACGGCGCGGAAGGCGAACCAGCCCCCGTACTTGGGGTGCAGGCTCAAGCCGAGGTACTTCTGGAGGTATAGAGGAAGTGTAGTGAAGGGATACGGTAGGCGGACGACCACAAGTGAACCAGTCTTGAGACTGAGGCAGATGCAAAGCTCGGGCGTTGGAAACCGCAAGGCAGTACCGAAACGCCCCCATAGAGAAGAGAAGCGAATGTACATGTTAGAAAGCGAAGCGTCATATCGATACGTTTAAACGAATCACAGATTACACGAAATGTATGTACATCGCGATTAGAACTGATAAAAGCAACCACTGCACCACAACGGCAATCCTACCTTCTGACTAGCATCGTCTCCCTCTCCACCAGTGGGCTGAGGGATGCGAACAGCGGAGGAAGGTCGATAAAAGTAGGTGGCGCCACTGGCGTGACCGACCGACTGCATGAGGATTTTGGGCCGTCGACTGGGCCACAGATCGAAGTCATGGCACACTTCCAGTTCCAGCCTTTTCGTCGGCTCGGCCGCCTTCAGCGTCTGAAGTAGTCGCGTCTGTCAACTACTGTCGACCGTTATGGTCTGCCTAAATCCACATGACAGTGACCTCTGCGACGCTCTCCATCTTCTCCGTCATGAACTTGTTCAACGGGTCGACCTCTTCCGCTTCCGTGTCCATCTTGGCCAGAAGTTCAGACAGCCAGGGCACGAAGGAGCGGAGAAACATCTTTGGTGTACTCAAAACCAGTACAGCGAGATTTTCCCCTGGAACTTCGTCTGTCGCAAACTGGAACGGCTTCGCCACCACCTCGTTGTACCAGTCGATCTGAATCATGCGTCTACACGGTTGGACATTACGGTACATATGTACAGTATCCCCCACACTGGCATCAGAGAACCTGAAAGGGGTACACTTCGTAGCCGTCTTGCTCTCTCAACAGCCCGCGGCAAGTTTCCAGTATTCTCTCGACTAGGCGGTTGTCGTGGCCATCGTCGCGGGCCGTGCCGCCCCCGGGGCGCGAATCGGACGTCGTCGCCATCTGAAATGGGCCGGCAGATGTCGCCGCAGGCTGCGGCGGGGCTTCTGTCTTCGCCCATTGATTGGCTCGGCGCACTAATGACTGCCTGCTTACTATGGAGAGGGGAAACCGAATTGGGAATTGGAAGACGGGGAGCGACGACGCAGCGCCTTGGGGCAAAAGGAGAGACAGACAGGCCAAGACGAGGGGAGGGAGGAGAGACGACGGCGGTGGTGTTCCACCCATCCCATCGCGCTCTGAGCGCGCGGCGCGACAAGCAAACGGGGTCTGGTCGGACACCATACATAGAGACAAACCGCGAGAAAGTGCGTGCGGCGCGCATACAGAATTGGAAGATGCGGCGACGCTCGACGGCGACGACGGCGCAGCCAGCAGACTCGCTCGCGCACGCGCGCGCACATGATAGCGACGACGCCTGGGGGCAGTTCCACTTAGGCGGGCGGTAGAAAGAGCGCTCCCTGCCTACGCCGCTCTTCCTTCCTCCCCTCTCCCTCCATGCCTGCTCTCTCACCCTCTAGTCGTTTGCTGCTGCGGCAACGACGGCGACGTGGCTCGGAGCAGTCCATTGCTCCCTATCGCCGCCAGTCGGCCGCGCACCCCCTCCCCCGCTCACTCGCCCTTCGCCCAGCCAGTGTCTTTTGCCGCGAGGGACGCCGTGCCAACGACCCCTGTAGCACAGCACTACAGACCCATCCATTCCCCACTTTGAGCGCGGGCGTCCGAATCGGCGACGACCATTTTAGCCAACGATGGCTCCGACGGGTAAGCGCAAGCTGGATCAACTCATTGACAATCTCAAGCGCGCTAAAGCTGAAGAACAGGAGTCCGACGAGGCAGCCAGAGGCGCCCCGACACCGCCTATGGTTGGCGGCTGCTCCAAGTGCCAGGCGCAGTTCAACAACGAGAAGGAGATGCTGAATCACGTAGTGGGCCACTTTCCCAGCCACTTCTATCTGACCGACGGGTCGCACGGCCGCCTAGACGTTGAGGACAAAGCGAACAGTGGAGCTGACGAGAAGCCTTCTTCAACGACCACTGAGCCAATCGTGTCGCCGACGACACCAGGCGCCAAATTGAAATCCTATCCCTGCAGCTACTGTCCCATGGTGACCTCAACACCGGCGGAACTCAATGGCCATATCTCACTTCATCTGTTGACCGCTGCGGCTCTGAACAACCCTGCCAGTCTCGCTGCGCTAAATCCACTGGGACTGAACTTGACGCCCCCGGCGCAACTCACACTCAACTGCACACACTGTGGACGCGGTTTCCAAAGTACGACCACCTTACAGCAGCACCTCATCGAGCACATGCTGCAAAAAGTCGCCAAAGGAATCCCAGAGAAAACTGGAGACGCTATTACCCAAGCCTGTGCTTCCGAGGACGGCCAGAAGTACTGCAAAGTCTGCGGCGAGGTTTTTAACACGGAGTTCGAGTTGAATCGCCACATGGGCTCCCACACGGGGGCCACGTTCGAGTGTGCGGTTTGCGGCCGCTGTTTCGCTTACAAACCGCAGATGTTGAACCACATGGCCCAGACCCATCCAGCGGCTGTGGAAGACAAGATTCAGAAGACCCTCAGAGCACATCTGAACAAGGCTGACCCTGGACCGATCGTGGAAGAAGGTGCGTGTGAATGGATGTACTTACGTTTTCCATAAGCAAACACACATACCTTTGTACTCGGTGTGAGTAACAACCAGATACCTATCCTGCCAGTTCAGATCAGCCGTTGACAATCGTGACCGATTCGACGGAGGATGAACCAGCTGACGAATCGCAAAGCACGCCGGCGGACAAGACGCGAAGTCGCGACAGCGACGCCCAAGAAGACTCTTGCTCGCCTATGTCGGCCAATAGTAGCAGCGCTTCCGGTGGCGAAGACGCCTTCGGCACCGCTGTGGGCCCGGAAGCAGAGGGCCCCAGGAACCATCTCATGGAGAACGACTACCTGAACCAACTGCTGGGTCAAGTGACCAAGCAAGCGGTCAAGAAGCGATCGCGCCATTCCCTGTCGGCCACAGCACCAGAAATCGGCGAAAAGTCCGAACGGAAGGACCCAAAACGTCCCGAGACGAAGGCGGCCGGATCGAAACCAGCCGCGAAATACATCCCGGGAGCGAAGCTTGTTCAACCCCCTGGACGGACGAACGCGCCCCGCCCTAAACAACGCGTGGCCCAACCACTCCTGCTGGACCGCTTCGGCAAGCCGATACCTGACAAGAAATCGGCGGTGGCAATACACACTCTGAAGAGTCCATCAAGTGTGTCGACGGAGGTCGGCAAGAGCCCGACTGAAGCGCATAGCCCCCTCAAAAACGACTATTTGGACTCGCTGTTCAAGAGTAACGTCCAGAAGCACCCTGGGAAACAACGATCTGCTTGTTCCGCACCAGCCCCTACGCCAGAAACGGCAACTGATAAGGAACAGAAGGGAGATTAGGTAGCGCCAACGCTGACGACATTCCAGTTTTAACACCGAGAAGGGTCTGTGAACTGAAGGGTACAGCTGTTGTTTGTGTAGGAGTAGAGATGTAGCAGAATTGTACCTAGCCTAGCGATGTCGTCTCGATGAACACTTTCGACAGTACAAATCTGTAACAGACGTGGTTCGCTTCGTTGCATGTTCGAGCGACTGTCGTATGGATCGTCAAAATGCTTGCGGCTCCTTGCAAACTCTCTCTGGCGGAGTTGAAGAATGCGTTCTGAGAAGGGGATGTTCACAAAGGTCGGTCCTGACGTATCACGTGTTTTGTGCCGCCATGCGAAACGGCATCGTGTCGTTGGAAGGCACGCGAGGTCTCTAACGCACTTCAGTCTGTCAGCGGCAGGGAGCGCGCGGGCGAGCGCTTTGGCCGCAGGGCATTCTTTCTCGTCCTAGATAGCAGTGCGGAGCGCCGGAAAGAGCGACAGGAAGGCGACCAGCCAACCAGTTGACTGACAGACACACACGCACTTGCCAGCGCGCAGACAGGGAGCGCCGCGGGCGATTTCACCGCGCTCGCGCGCATTTCGGCGCTGGTTCGGGTGGAAGACAAATGAGCAGGAAACCACTTCGTGCACAGAATTGTGAAACGGGGCAACTGTTGAGAAGCATCGGTCCTCAGGCAGCAATGTTCAGTTCATGGTGAATGGACACGTTTACTTCCGGTTGGAAGATCGGCTCGATTACACGGCAACAATCGAGAATCGTGACCTGGTTTGAATCATTGAAGACTACATCCCTGTCAGCGCTCGACTCAGCGTCTTCTATGATTGTTTACGTATAGAATATCCACCAAATAGGTATTTCGACTGAGCCAATGGTACAGGGTGAACTACATACAGTCGCGTTACATAACGTGAGGTCATATACCGTATATTTTCGATACTGCCAGAAGTGATAACCAATTTTGTCGGACCAGTAATCATCAGACTGTGATCCGATCACTAAACGTGCCGTTACGTGCACTTTTGGGGCTGTGAAAGCAGCAAAAACAAACTCAAGCGAGCACTGGGCACAAATTGCAAGCATCGACGTCAAGCATGAATCTATGCTGCAACAACCCGAATAAACATCGCAATGTGAAGTACTACGATAGCGCCTTGCTTATTGGGTATGATAGCACCGAAGCACACAGGTGGGAGCTTCCACATAAGCGCGTACCCTCTTCAATAAGAACGCGCTGCTGAACGTGACGTGTGTTGGCAAAGGACCATTGACAGGCACAAATATCGGCAATTTTGTGGCGAGTTTTTTCGACTAACCAAGACACCGCCTGTTTTCCGCTAAGCAGCATGCTCCAAGAAAGTAACAGCAAAAAAAACGGCCCGACGAAATCGACCCTGCGAATTCCTACAATTCCCAGGGCCGATCGTATGCTTCACCTTAAACACACGCGTTGTGTAGGAATGTCGGTCTGCGCACTGTTGCAGGTATGAATCGGTCCTAATAACTCTCTTCATCCACCTAGACGCCGTTGTTGTCGACGTATCTCGTGGGCGGGGGCGGCGGCGCCGTCAAGAAGTCGACGTCGTCGTAGTTCTCGTCGTCGACGATCCGTCCGCGCTCCTCCTCCTCCTGGAGGTCGAGTCCCCAGAAGGAGAGGCAGCAGAGCTGGAGTCGGGAGGAGAGGACGCCCTCAGGCGAGAGCAGGGGAAGGAGTCTCTCGCGCAGCAGGGGGCCCAAGACCAGGTCGTTGTACACGAACATGCCCAGGATCAGCAGGACGAAGCCCAGCACCTGAAGAAGTCCCTCCCTCCGTCCTCCGTCTTCTTCTCTACACGGAGGGACGTGCCGTGTGGTTCGACACGACCGCTTTGTATGGTCGAACGATAGAAACGCCCACATCAATTGACGGGCTCGTCGAAACACAGCGGGCCAGCTCATTGGTAATCGAACGGTCGACTCGATGGCGCGATCAATCAGTGGAAACGACACGCCGTACAATCGGACGCCAAGTGATCACCTGGGACCCTGTTGAGTACCTGGAGAAGGGCGAAGGCCTGCCATCCCAGTCCCAGGCTGACTCCCCAGATGACGAGCGTGCGTATGCTGTCGAGCACCATGCGCGTGGTAGCGGACATCTCCTTAGTGACGCTGATTCCGGCGAAGTTGAAGAAGGCGATGCTGAACAGGAAGAAAAGAGCGCCACTGAGCCGGTTCTACCTTCAACGTCTTCTGATACCCCAAGTGCGGTGACGTGCGCCCAGTTATATCAAGCAAGCTCTATACTGGTACGGATAGTACCGAGCAGCTGGACACGCGGTAAGTAAACTCGTCTCCACCGACGCCAAACGAGCAGTCATCGATTCTTGGACAAAATCACTCACAATATCTCAAGGCCAGCAGTTTCAGCGCCTCCTACCTGGCGATGGTGCCGGAGAGAGCAATGGTGATCCATGGGTTGCCGAGGATTTGCGTAAAGGCGGCCGGCGCGTCTTCCAGTCTGTGAGGAGCCACGGGCGAGAACATTGGGGGAACGTAGACGTAGTACATTGGTATCAGAAGAAGAGACAGAACCACCATGCCGAAGAAACCTGCAGCAGCGGCATATAAAGGAAGATGGTTGACAGAGGGAGGGGGGACAGGGGTATGAGACAGACAGGGTGGCTTGAGTGTGGTGAGGTGGGGGGGGGGGGGGGTGGGGGGTGACAACCGAACTTGTCACAGAGCAAGACTAAAACAACACTGCTGTCATCGTCGGTACCCACCTTCACAACCGACGGCCATCAGCGGGTGGACGTTGTACTTGAGCACGAACTTCTCCTCGTAGACAAACTGGACGGAGCAGATCACCTGCGCCATCACAATGATCATGTCGCCTGCAAACGCGCTCAGAGAGCTTCACGGGCTCTTCCCAGCAGAGGCAAGGAAGCACCACAGGTCCTACCCGAGAGGACGCTGTTTCTATCCGCCTGGCTTTTCTCCCCTCCAAAAAGGATGTCCGAGAGGCCGACGACTACCAGTCCGCCCACCACCAAAAATATGCCGAGCCACTTGTAGCCGCGCAACACCCTCTGGAGAAAGCCAACCGACAATAGTCCAGTGAAGACGATCACCGAGCCTGCAATCAGAGGGAGCGGCCAGCGATCGTGCGTCCCTCGTGATCGCTGATCGTGATCGATCGCTGATCGTGCCTCGATCAGCGATCGAGCGGCGATAGCCAACGTGTGACCAAGAAGAAGCACCTCTGAGCATCTGGAAGCTGGCCGCGTTCGTCATATTCAGGCCGATGTACATGAGCGCCGTGGCGCACATGTCACACATCGCCGGTGGGAAGAAGATCAATGGGTTGAACCGGAAGCCTCCGGCCGTGCCGGCAAACGACGTTTCCTCGTCGCCTGTCAGTTCCAGTGGTCCGTAGGCCGTCGACGTGGGCGGTGGCTCGGTCTCGGGCTCGCCTTCCACGGGCCGCCTGCTGGGAGGGCGACTGCGCCTTCGACGAAGCGCCGACACGGCCACCAGTCCAAAGTAGGCCAGAAGGCAGAGGAACTCGCCGATGAACATGCAGACCGCCTGTGAACAGACCAGAGAAAGCGGCTGAATCCGTGGGAGAGGAGGGGGGGGGGTGGGAGAGGAGGGGGTGGGGGGGGGGGGGGGGGGGGAGGTGGGAGAGGAAAGGGGGGGGGGGGGGGGTGGGGGACGGTTTCCTCTAAAAGTGCGATTGACCGTCGGCCTGGGGGCGGTTCAGCTGTGTTTGGAGGGGGGGGGGGTGGGGGGGGGGGAGGGAAGAGCGTCCCTAAGGATGACCGTAGAATCGAGTTCTGGAAATGCTCCGAGAAACACTATACAAGTGATACGTGACACTCCTTGAGTGTCAGATAGGCACTCCGCATGATTGTTTTAGCAGACGGGGGCACAGAAACTCCAACAAGTGTTGCATTCCCGTTAAATTTGTTTGTTCCCAATTGTTTCAGCGTAGAACTAGGGTCTATAGCCCGGGGTGGGCCTGAGCAGATGCCATACACTTAGAGGCCGATGTGGCGCAAGTGACGCGTTGGAGCAGGCTGTACTGACCGCTGACTGTTTATAGCCACTCACAATGTAGAATGTCAGCGGCGCCCCAATTGTACAGGGCCGCGCTTATCTACGCTACACAGCGGGGGTCTCCGCGCTGGGGGTGGCGAACAGCATCGGTGGCCCTAGTGCTACAGTACGATGCTCCTATAACTCGGTTCGATTGCGCGTGCGTAGACGCCTTTCTCGGCGCGTCTTATATGGACGGCGTACTGTAGGCGCAGCAAAATCAACGGCGGATGGTATTTTCGGAATGTCACGAAATTTTACAGAGCGTGCGTATTCGGCCAAAATCAGGCTAAATACACCGCAAAGCGCCAAACAAACGCCGGATTCACGTTCTGTGGCGTCAGAAAGCCCAGACACAACCGTCAACACAATTTTGAAAATTCGACCCCGGGACCCAATTTTTGGCCGGCCGGGTGCCGAAATCAGGGTAAAGGCGTCCCAAATCGCAAAACAAACAACGGATTCGTGTTCAGCGTCGTCGAAAACTCCCGAAACAAATGAAAACTCAATTTCGAAAATTTGACCCCGGGATTCAAAAATTCGGCGCGGCCGGGATACGGTACCTCAAAATGGTCAAAACACTTCGTCTAGACCAACTTTTAACGCGGAACACGATACGACGGTCAATTTGCCGCTAAAGGCACGCTTTCCGGCCCAAAAATCCATTCAAAGTCGAAAATCCCAATTTTCCGCTCGGGACCCGGAACTTTTGCCACCGCGGATTTCCCGAACGACAAGACCGACCCCGGCGGTTTTGGTGTCGAATGAAAGGTAATATAAGTGTCCAGGTCAGAAATTAAATTGGCGAGGATCCACCGTCGCAAACTCGAGTTATGATTTTTTAAATGTCGGAAAAAATTCAAAATTTTGAATTTTCTACCGTACTCCCGCGTCGGACCACCTAGGGAGCCGAGTCCGGTCTGGTTCTGAAGAGGGGCCAAGGGGCTACAACATATCCAAAAACCACCAAAATCGACCCACTTTTGCGACAGTTATGGCCATCTTATTTTTTTTTACTTAGCAAAAATTCGAATTTTTGAATTTTCACAAAATTCTTCCACCACCGAAATTTTTTCACCCCCCGAGCACGCTGCGCGTCGTCATAAGCTATCTTTTAAAAAAAATTGGCTCCCTAGGTGCTTCGTAGCGAGCGCTAGCGCGTGTTATGTTAACTGTAGGCTTTACCGCTCCTATAGCACTCCTTCGCTTTTCAAGCGGCGGAGTGCCAAAAACAATCAACGAGTGCCGAAAGCGCCTTATTTCGCTCAACTATGATGCCAACAAATAGATCAAAATGACTCAAGAAGTTCAGTAATAGCGCAACATTCAGTAACAGCCTACAGGCCAACATTCAACGTACATACTCCCAGGTGATTTTCTAAAAATTTCCACTTTTCTTCAATGTGTCGGTCGGGGGGAGGAGGGGGAGGGGGTCAAACTACCTACAAGAACAAGAATCTCGTTGTAGTCGGTCTCGATCGTTGTGAGGTGGGGAGCAACAAGCCAACAACCCCACCCCCCCCCCCCCCCGTCCATAAGATACTCCTTCTCATCAGATTCGCCTGGACGGTTTTCTCATTATCTGACCACAACAGTCCACCACCCACCCCCCCCCCCCCCCCCCCCCCAACAGCAAAGTTCACACTGTCGAACTGGGCGCAGAGTTCACCCACCTGCACAAATGGATGCGAGAAGGGGTGCCCCTGGAACGTCAGCCGATCAGCCCACCTAAGAAAGAAAGTATTTTTTTAGCACTCCGACCACAAAGGGGCGGAGTGCTATAGTGAAGCTGCCACCGACTAGGTAACTTTTTCGCCACTCACTCTCGTGTCGCATTTCTCATCCGATTTGGACTGGGTTTTTCAAATCGATAGCTCTCGAAGGATAGTAGGTGCGGACGGACCTTTGTTTTTTTCGCGTAGTGGGAAATCTTTGGAAAAATTTCAAACATTTGAATTCATACTTACTGGGAGGGTGTTTACCACGTCACAATTTCTGGAATAGTAGGCCGATTTTGATGTCGTTTGGATATGTTGTAGCCCTCGACGAGACGAATGGTGGAAAAAACTCCGAGTCAATCGGCCGACGCGTTCTCGGGTTACGGTAGCCAAACGTGGTTCTTTGACAAAGATATTCCCTTTAAAAACCCTAGTAAATGAGGGAGTTGTTGGATCGGGCCAGATATCTCCAATTGGCAGGATTATGATGTTCACTTTCGCTTAAGACCAAAATCGCAGGAATCCGTTGCGGAAATCGTGAGTTCTGCGGTACCAAAAGGGCTCCGTCGAGGATCGAAAATTCCGATTTTTGACTTTCGGCCGTTCTAGCGCCCGATTGTGATGATTTACGGCCGAATGGACTTCCCCACGCGATTCCTCGTTGAAAACAGACCCGGAACCAATTTTTACAATTTTTTTTAGGCTACCGTACCCCGGCCGCGTCCAAAATTCGAATTTCCACCCCCCAGGACAAAATCAATGTCGGAGTCGACTATGGTGCTTTCGAGGTCGCTGATGCCGAATCTGGCGCTATTTTGGCGTTTCGGATCAAGACTCGCGAGTTTTTGCCGATTTTCGACCTACTGAAGCCCTATGTCAACGAAACTGATGTGAGGTGATTGCACGTTTGTAATGTCGATTCTAGGGTATTTCGCAACGAGGAACGCGAATTTGCTATTGGTTTCTCCATTTTGTGTCGATTTTGCCTTCAAACAGCCACTTTCCTAATGCCGAAATTCAAATTTGAATGCAACTTTTACCGTACTCTCCTCAAACTATGTTGTAACTCAAATTTGCTCGCGCCTTCAAAGGCAATAATCGTTCTATGACCCATGACCCATGAAATTTATGACCCATGACCCATGGAATTTATGACCCAAATTTGAATTTGCGCGTACAGTAATCCCAAAGCGTAAAGTACATACTGGCGGTTACGGTAAACGACAAATCGCACCTAAATGGCACTCGATTAGCTCCGAGAGCGTCAACCTGTTGTAAGAGTTTGAATCTGGGAGAATCAAACCAAACGAGGTTTAGACCATGTTTAGGTCAATGTCGATGGTTTACCATTTAGATTACGCCACTTAGATTACGGTTTTCGACCCTTCTTAGGTGTCTTAGAGTTTGTAGTCGAAAAGGGTGACACTGGGTAGTCCAAAAGGAAATGCCCACTTTTGATCGCTTATAATTTGCACATCTGGTAACTGATAGTGTAGAAAATTTGCACGATTGCTTTCTTGACATGCTGTAAATCAGAAAGCGTTCGGACAGAGAACTGTTCGCCCACAAATCCTTATTCGGACATGAGAAACGTTTGGACAACAGCCCTCGCAGAGCTTACAAAGTACTGAGCTGCATGATTAAAATTGCCTATTCGGAGATGAAAAATATTCGGACAACGGATTGTCCAAATTGTCCGAACTTTTCTCATGTAAGAACCTTTCCCGATTTACAGTACTCTAATAGCTTCCCCACATGACTACTTTGTCTGAATTCAACTCTCTTAAGCGGCAACAAGCTGCTTTAAAAAGTGGAGCTGATTTGTGAGTGTTCTAGAGTGGAAGATTGAAGGAGCAAGGAGTGGACACTTCTACAAAGCATTTCCAAGCCTGTCCGGTACTACGCGCGCCTGCCATGGGTTCCTACCAGATTTTGTCTGGAAGCGGGGGGGGGGGGTCCATCAAGGGTCGAGGGGAGTGGGTCGTCCTGAACCCTGAATCAGTTTCAGGATGACTATCCAAAAGGGTAGGGGGTCTATTATTGCAAGAAATTTCGCATTTATTTGATTCAAAAGATGCAGAAAAACGTTTAACCTTATTTCAAAACATGACAAACATTGAAACTTTTTTGAAAACGGACAATGGACACGCAAATTCAAATTTGGGTCATAAACTCCATGGTATGGGTCATAAATTCCATGGGTCATGGGTCATGGGTCATAGAACGATTATTGCCCATTCAAACTTCTGAATTGAAGGAAGTGCGGTCGGAAAGACGGCGTGGTAAAATAAGCATTTGCGCATGAATTGTCAATTCTTCCCCGTCCAAAATGGCAAGGAGAGTCTGCAATTGGCGCAGCCCCGAATCTTAGCTGCCGGCTACTGGTCGAATCGAAGTGAAATGGCGCATTTTGGTCTCAATTCGCCCTAGATTCTGCCGGTTTTTGGTGGAGTTCGGCTGTGCGCCGGCCGGACCTTGTAAGTGGAGGGAATATGCGTACTCTGAAACTCGCGCGACGGCGGAACTTGTGGAGAATCGTTGAGCGGAAGGCGGCCTTATTTCTCATGATAAGTGAGTGGCGGTCTGCTTTCTCTCGTTCTGGTCGGAGTGCTTCATTGCGGGATCTCCTGCACGTTTCCCTTGTTTCAATGGGCCGCTACTTCTATGAGACTTAGGTGCTGCTATAGTCTGCTTTGGGCTGTAAGAAAAGATCATCGGGCCGCCAAATATTTTGGGATGCTGAAGAGGAATTTCGCCCAATATTCGACACTTTTGTAGGCTATTGACTTGACATACCAAGCTAAACACGTTTCAGCGGCGCACATCTAGCTGTCTGGCCGAACAAGGTGTTTCTTTACACTCTAACACGGGTTCTGTGATACTGGCACAAGCGGACCCGGGTATTTTCGCTATTTTCATAGAAAATACATATACATCAAGTTAGTTATACATAAAGTCCAAAAATCGCCAATTTTCGCCAGCCGCGCTCGATCTTGACAAATTGTGTACATGGAAAAAACGCAAGCATTTTTCCACTCTCGAAAACCCTGGACCCACCACTGGATACTGAATCAACCAACAATGACTCACTTTGCCGCCAAGGTGTTGAGCGAGCCACTGACCACCATCAAGATGGCGATAGCTAACTGGTAGGTGGACCATTGAGAATTCAACCGCCATTCTGTCTACTGAAATCGTCCTCTCTTGTCCTGTCCTCCAAATCTACCTAACCAAGAGATTTCACTCTGGAAATTGATAGCAATCGGTTGAAAAGCACCGAACGACCCTCTTGGTTACTGTTACTGTACATCAACCCTCACCGTTCTGCAGGCATCGAGCATCCGGGCGGGATTCCTGAACGGCGAGGTCGAACTCAACCAACAAGTTCTCGGGCTGCGACGATGATGTCATCAGTGATGGGAGCGGAGTGGGTCACTTTGAAGCGCGCGCTCGAGTCATATCGGGTTGAGCGCGTCCAACACGATTTGTTCGGTCAGGGGCCAGTGCGCCTCGGGGAGTCGGGGACTATGGGTTAGTACTACGTCATATACCGGGCTGTTTCAGAAGTCCAGCACCCCCCCTCGCAAGCAAGCTGTAGGAATGCAAGAAGGATGAAACTTGGACATATGGTAGCCAAATGTGTTGACAGGTCTGACCACTAGCGGGCCCAAGGCGGGGGGAGGGGCGGGGAGGCACTGCCCCCCCCC
>JASAMZ010007757.1:0-14557 GCA_030248115.1 Linhomoeus sp. GSCO2_2 | reverse complement strand
TTGCGTAATTGACAAATTTTTTACGCCAAGTGAAAGAGCACGTCGAGACCTTTTAGTTGACCTATCGCACGCCGCTCTACGACGTAAGACGAGCGTGTTACAGCCGTTTTGCGTTTTGGACCCTCAGGTTACTGTAGCGCGCGCAATTCAAACTTTTGAATTTCGAGTTCTCTTAACGGAATTATCAGTGTGCCGAAACCTATTCAACGAACTTAAGATCGTCTCTCTATGACGGAAGACGAGCGAGTTAGATGAGTTTCGCGTTTTATACCTTTGGGTTACTGTAGCTCCCGAAATTCAAACTTTTGAGTTTCGACCAATAGAGGAACAAATGATCAGTGAGTCGAGAGCTATCCAACCAACCCAAGGTCGTCTCCCTACGACGCACGCAGAGCGAGTTAGAGCGATTTCTGCCTTAAAAACGCGAGAATGTCGCTTTTCGTGTTGCGTGTTTGCGTAATTAGGAAAACTTTTAATGCCAAACGAAAGAGCACGTCGAGACCTGTTAGTTGACCTATCGCACGCCGCTCTACGACGTACGACGAGCGAGTTAGAGCCGTTTTCCGTTTGAAGCTTCGGGTTACTGTAGCGCGCGAAATTCAAACTTTTGAATTTCGAAGTCTCTTAGCAACATTACCAGTAAGTCGAGACCTATCCATAAAGCCCAAGATCTCCTTCCTACGACGTTCCAACGCCGAGATATGAGAGCGTGACGAACGAACGAACGAACGGACGGACGGACGGACGCACGCACGCACGATAAGCTCTCGTAGGGGTTCGCCCGGCTGAGGCCGGGCGAAAAAATAGGGTCTCTTTGATTGAGTTGTATTCGAGCGTGTCGCAGCCGAATAAGATGGGGTTTGTTCCAGTGTGTAAACAATTGATCCTAGTTCACACATGAAAAGCTTAAAGAAATTTCACCATTTCTGCCTTGAGTTATTAAAAAAGTGTACCCTCTCTGGCCGATTTCGGCGATTTTAGCCATTTTGGGCCAAAGTAGGGTGCACGCTGCAGGCCATAACTAACGCTGTAGCCAACCGATTTCGCTGAAATTCGAAATATGATATAAGGACACCTTGTGGAATAACTGGTGTAAAAATTATCAAAATCACCCACCCTGTGCGAAAACTCCAAATTTTCATGTGCGCCTCAAACCGGTGCGTGTTGCGTGATTATGCCTAAACACGCACCGCGCCAACACACTCCGACAGGGGTATCCAACAATGTGTAAATCATTGGGGTTTCCCAAAAGCATAAAGTCGGCAGACTCGAAAAACCCCCAGTGCACGCCTTTCTTGAATGGACTTTAGTTAGTTAGTTAGTTAGTTAGTTAGTTAGTTAGTTAGTTAGTTAGTTAGTTAGTTAGTTAGTTAGTTAGTTAGTTAGTTAGTTAGTTAGTTAGTTAGTTAGTTATTTATTTATTTATTTCATTCGTTAGTTATTTCATTTCATTTCATTCGTTAGTTTCATTTCGTTTCATTCATTTCATTTCATTTCATTTCATTTCATTTCATTTCATTTCATTAGTTAGTTAGTTAGTTAGTTAGTTCGTTTCATTTCTGTTTCGTTTCGTTCGTTCATTTCATTCGTTCATTCATTTCATTTCGTTCGTTCATTTCATTTCGTTCGTTCATTTCATTTCGGTTGGTTTCCTAGTTCGTTCATTCATTCATTGTCATTTCATTTCATTTCATTTCATTTCATTCGTTCGTTCGTTTCATTCATTTCATTTGATTTCACTTAGTTAGTTAGTTATTTCATTTCGTTCGTTAGTTAGTTCATTCATTCATTAGTTAGTTCGTTCAGTTCATTCGTTAGTTAGTTAGTTAGTTCATTTTTTTTTTATGATTTTCAGTTAGTTAGTTAGTTAGTTAGTTAGTTGGTTAGTTAGTTAGTTAGTTAGTTAGTTAGTTAGTTAGTTAGTTAGTTCGTTAGTTAGTTAGTTAGTTAGTTATTTAGTTAGTTAGTTAGTTAGTTAGTTAGTTAGTTAGTTAGTTAGTTAGTTAGTTAGTTAGTTAGTTAGTTAGTTAGTTAGTTAGTTAGTTAGTTAGTTATGTAGTTAGTTCCTTGACGCTGGGACTTTGCAAATCTCATCCTATTCTCAAAGACCTGAAGTCGAAAATTACACTAAGATACTCTTTTGTAATTGTATGCTTTCAAATTGGTAGAAGTAGAACTATCTATCTCAAAATTTGATATTAAATTCACAAATTATCAATGCCCAAGTGCGGGTTGAAACGTTTCGTTGCGAATTAACCTTCAACGAATGGTGAAAATAAAACTGGTGAACGAACTGTCATACCAGATAGGTACTCACTGGGCACCAAAGTCTGACTGAAGCGAAGCTACCTAACCTGAGTTTCTCATACGTGTAACCGGGGGGGGGGGGGGGGGGGGGGGTATGGCGGGGGGGGGGGGGGCCCTAGCCGAAAGTGTACCCCTCCCCCATACCCCCCCCCCCCCCAGGTACCCCTTCCCGCCTTCCCCAAAAGACCCCCCCCCCCCTAAAATTTCAAAATTTTCGCCTGCGGCGCTATATTTTGGACGTTTTTGACCAAAATTATGCTATTTTTGGCATTTTTTGGCCTATTTTTGCAAAATTTTCTTACTTTTTGGTACTTTTTTGGCAAAATTTTTACACTAGGTCTTTTGACCACCCCCCTCCCCCCCCTCCAGGGGTCTCAGACCCCCCGCCCCCCCCTGAGGGGTCCTATACCCCCCTCGACCCCCCCCTGGCCGGTTGGCGCTTACACGTATGGAGTTTCTTTCACTTGTCATCCCGAGTGACTGACTGACCTGGTCGAGTCCGTACGAGGTCGGCGGCGAGCCCCATTCGACGTACTTGCGTCGGAATCGCAGCGTGTAGTACAGTTGCAAGGCGAATAAGCACGCGACGAGTAGGACGTGGGCCCCGTAGGCGGTGAGAAGGCAAAGGATATTCTTAGTGTACGAATGGCGCGAGTAGAAGAGATACCACGCGCCCCCGAGTGCGTAGAAACAGAAGAGGAGTGAAAAGCCAATAGCCGACGCCCGCCAAGGCCGCTGTATGCCGATGGTGGTGTAGTCGATCTCAAGGGTGGCCGCTCTCTCCTGCAATCGAAACTCATTTTGTTTCAGATTCAGCGGAATTTTCAATTCAGTTTCATTATCAGTGTAATCATGAATATTCATTGTTTCAGTTTCTGTATAGCGGTGCCAGCCGCTGTAGAGCCTAGTTGTTACCTAGTTGTCTAAACAAGAAGGGAACTGTCGGGCTCTTCCAGTTTCAATTGTTTCAGTGTGCTTGGTAATAGGTGGAACTGACTCCAACAATTTTAATGTATGAGTAGATTCTAATCTAAATCGTCTTCCAAATTCCCACCTTGGCCAACAGGAAAAGAGCCAGCTGGTTCACGGCCATCAGAGGGTGGAGCAGAAAGAAGTTGCTCAAATCGGCGCCTTTGTGCCACCAGGCCGTGTATTTGGCCTGGCAGCCTTTGGGCCACACCAGGAATGCTTCGGACAGGTGGCTGGAGTGCACCAGGCTGGCGAGCGAGCCCAACAGGTCCGTAGCAATCTCAAAGCAACCAATGTTACTATCGCGAGTTACTTTTATTGTTTTGACCAGGTTCGACTTAGTTCGATGAAGTTTTGACTTTTCGCAGACCCTACTTTGGGATACTGTAGCGCGCAATTTTTAAAACTTGTCATTACTTCGATGTCACCGTTCGCGAGAGTAGTCCGAGGGCTACCCGACGATGTGTCGAACTGAACCCAGCGACGTCAGACAAGACAAGTGATGTATTACGCCCGAAGCAAGGCGTCGTTTCCAGTTTTCGACGCGTTTTGGTTGCTGTAGCTCTCTATTTAAACTTTTGAAACTTTTCTTTGTCGGATTCGTGCTCAGGAGCTCGAGCGCTTCACTTTGATATGCGATTTGACTAGGTTCGGTCAACTTTTGTCTTAAAATGGACCCCACTTTGGGATACTGTAGCGCGCGAGTTTGAAACCTTACCTATTTCAGTTTTGAACACTCAGATGGCGAGAGGAGTCCGCAGGCTACCCGACGATGTCTCAAACTCCATCCTACGCCGTCGGACGAGCGAGTTATTAAGCCCGAAGCGAGCGTGACGTACGCACATACGCACGCACGCACGCACGCACGAACGCACGGACGCGCGCACGCACGCACGCACGCACGCACGCACGCACGCCCGCACGCCCGCACGCACGCACGCACGCACGCTCGCACGCACGCACGCACGAACGCACGCACGCTCGCACGCACGCACGCACGCACGCACGCACGCACGCACGCACGCACGCACGCACGCACGCACGCACGCACGCACGCACGCACGCACGCACGCACGCACGCACGCACGCACGCACGCACGCACGCACGCACGCACGCACGCACGCACGCCGAGCACGCACGCACGCACGCCGAGCACTTGATAGGGTTCGCTCGGCTGAGGCCGAGCGAAAAACTTCCCATTCATTGGTGCAACGCTTAACCGCAGTTATTAGAGGTTTCAATTTTAAAAGCTTTAAGTTTCCTGTTGCATCACTATACCTCGAAGTAGTGGAGCTCCCTCGCGGCTCCAGCGCTCTCTCCCTCCCCCCTGAAGGCTCCATAAATCAATATGAGGGACAGAAGACCGCCCAGAACGCCGATAGGCGTCGCCACCCATCCGTCCAGTCGGTTCAGGACCACCCTCTGTCGAAAACTGTCCACCTCCCATTGATGACCCAGTCGGTAGGCCGCCGTACGCCTCCTCTCGGCAAAGAGCAGCTCAAAATTGAAGAGGGGGCAACGCCGCAGCGCCCCGGCGCAGGAAAATGCTCGTTCGGCCGGCAACCAATCCAGCAGCCGGAAGCAGCGCTTCATACCATTTGTTTTAATTGGTTTCGTGGTATGGAATAGGATAGTATTGCCGAAAATTTTTGCTTTGTTGCACAGGAAATGCTTAAGTGGCCATGCAGTGTGTGTGTCAGTGTGTGGCCATTTTAACAGTTTTGGAAGACTTTCAGTGTGTCAGTTCACTGCATACAGCGTCGCAACGGATTTTGATACACCAATGTTCTTTTGTAGAGCAACGAATAGTTGTGTGAAGTAGGTATAGTGTACCTACCTACAACAAACGTCAGAGTAATTGTTGAATAGTGCCTATGGTATGCCATACTATTACCATACAATTATACAACAATTCAATGTTGTATGCGATGTGGTACTGTATGAAACGCCGGCCAGAATTCCCTGTCAGCATCGTTGGAGACTTTGCTTAGATGCCGCTCCGTCAGCCAATATCGTTGCCATTCCCACTTTCGCATTGAGGGCGGCAGACAACTTTCAATGGCAGCCAGGTGGGCGGTCATATTCTGGTCGGCCGGCTGCCGTCTCGAGGCGTCGACCAGGCAACTCCACAGGATGCAGTGGAGCGGCATTTTGTAGTCGATGCTGAACTGTCAGAACGATGGAGATTGGGATACGGTAGATGATGCTGCAATAAGCCCCTCCCCCCCCCCCCTTCTCTCTCTCTCAACCACAGCCCAGGGGTGACCATAGAAACTGATTTTAGTTTCAGTTTCAGTATCAGTATCAGTTTTCTTTCTAGTTTCAGTTTCAGTTTCAGTAAGGAATTTTCTTGAGTTTCAGTTTCAGTTACTGAAACTGAGTTTCAGTATTTAATACGCTGTTCGCGGCTGTAAATCGCACATGCAACCTCGCATGGATGCGTTACTGCGTTGCTGATTACCATACATAAGGTGCATTCAAAGTTTTTTCGTCATTGTCAATCAAGCAAAGTGCCGAATCAACCTAAGATGAACCAAACATACGCATCAAACACTGAAACTGAAACTGAAACTAGTTTCAGTAGTGCGCACTGAAACTAGTTTCAGTATTGCACTAATACTGATTCCTTTTGTGGAGTTTCAGTTTCAGTTTCAGTTTCAATATGGCTGACCATTTTAGTTTCAGTTTCAGTTTCAGTTTCAGTATATTTATAGAAACTGAAACTGAAACTGAAACTAGTTTCAGTTTCTATGGTCACCCCTGCCACAGCCTCTTAGAGCATCTCGCAAAGGTTAAGAAGAGGGGGGGGGGGTGACAATTGTAGTTTTATGATGCTTGGATGAAACCTACGAGAGTTCGTCAGATGTCAATCCATGGTGGGATCGGAAGCGTCTGGACCAATACCCGAAACGACTGATAGCCGTGCCGTTGCGCCAACTGAGCAGGAAGCCGACCCTCTTCGCCATTCTAAACAGAGACTCTTTTGCAGTCCGCTGGCGTTGGTTGTCGTCGTCGGCGTCGTCGTCGTCGTCGTCGTCGTCGTCGTCGTCGTCGTCGTCGTCGTCGTCGTCGTCGTCGTCGTCGTCGTCGTCGTCGTCGTCGGCGTCGTCGTCGTCGTCGTCGTCGTCGTCGTCGTCGTCGTCGTCGTCGTCGTCGTCGTCGTCGTCGTCGTCGTCGTCGTCGTCGTCGTCGTCGTCGTCGTCGTCGTCGTCGTCGTCGTCGTCGTCGTCGTCGTCGTCGTCGTCGTCGTCCTACGTCGTCTCCTTGCAAATTTGGCGCAAACCTATTGTAGCGCCCACTCTCGACGAAGTCCATTTCGCCAGTCGGCTCGATAACGGCGGACCACACTAGCAGCATCGCTACTACAGTCGCTTTGCCCAGTTTCATTTTGGGCGGTTGTCGCCCTCTTGTCGATGTGATTTTTTGCGGCGAAACTTCTCGGATTCAGGACAGTGAACCGAACCGAGGTCGAGTGAAAGGTGTCTCGATGACGCAACACCAGCAGCGGTACAGCAGGGCAGATGCAGCCATGTGCACACTTTTTAGTGCACAGCTACCGTAAATCCTCCAATAAACGCCCTGGGCGCTTAGTTCTTCAACCTACCTCCAAGAGGGGCACTTATTCGAGGGGGGGGGGGGGGGGGGCGCTTATTAACTTGACCCTTCAGGAGGTCCAAAATTTCGCCAAAATAGCCTGTTGTTGTCACATTTTCTAGACATCTGCATAGATTTTAGACTCAAACAAACTGAATAGCTTTTGATTAGAATACCTGCAATTAGTAGTGATGCTGTCATAGGTACAGATCAGTCTTGTGTTAGGAATGGTCACAGAGCACGGTAGTGCCAGTGCTACTACCTAATACTTACAAAAGGTGGGCGCTTATGGGAAGGGGGCTTATTTTCTCACCCTTCCTCTAGAGGAGCGCTTATTGGAGGGGGGGGGGGTATTCGAGGGGGGGGGGCGCTTATTGAAGGATTTACGGTATGTATTGTGCTCCAAGGAGTGGAATCTGACGCCGTCAAGTGAACAAGAAGACAATGTTGCTATGTCAACGATCAGGAGCAGAGCAGTGAAGAGAACCTATTTCTCTGGACTTTGTGATTGCTCTCGTTGGGAATACCTATTCACCGCGACTCGGCGCGCTAGTACTGTACTGCACTCGAGTAGGCGCACTTGTACTTGTTACCTAAGAGTGGAAGATTATCTCTACCAGTGGCGTAGCCAGGGGGGAGCAATCGGGGCAAATGTCCCCCCCCAGATGCCGGCTTTGCCCCCCCCCCAGATGGCCAGCAAGAGAAAAAATTTTCGCCTGCGGCGCTATAAATAGTAAAAATTTTCGCCTGCGGCGCTATGAATAATGAAATTTTTCGCCTGTGGCACTATATTTAGCTAAAATTTTCGCCTGCGGCGCTATAAATAATGAAAATTTTCGCCTGCGGCGCTATAAATAATGAAAATTTTCGCCTGCGGCGCTATAAATAATGAAAAGTTTCGCCTGCGGCGCTATGAATAATGAAATTTTTCGCCTGCGGCACTATATTTAGCTAAAATTTTCGCCTGCGGCGCTATAAATAATGAAAATTTTCGCCTGCGGCGCTATAAATCGTAACAATTTTTGCCTGCGGCGCTATGAATAATGAAATTTTTCGCCTGCGGCACTATATTTAGCAAAAATTTTTGCCTGCGGCGCTATAAATAATGAAAATTTTCGCCTGCGGCGCTATAAATAGTAAAAATTTTCGCCTGCGGCGCTATGAATAATAAAAATTTTCGTCTGCGGCACTATATTTAGTAAAAATATTCGCCTGTGCGCTTTAAATAATAATAATTTTCGCCTGCGGCACTATAAAAAATGAATATTTCGCCTGCTTCGCTGTAAATAGCAAGATTTTACCCGTGCGCTCATTTTGCACCCGGTAGCGCTCAACGAACAGCTAAAAAATTTTGCCCTCCCCAAAATTTTTTTGCCCCTCCCACTTGTCAATCCTGGCTACGCCACTGATCTCTACTGCCCTTACCAGGTATTTGTTTCGTTCACAGCAGTTCGCTTTGTGGCTACACGGTATAAAATTCCATACACCCTCGCCGTTCATAGTCACAGAGAAACAAATGCGTGTCAACTTTATACAAGCGACAGGTGATCATAGATCACATCATGTTTTCACTATGTCTTCCTTCCTTGGCGCTTCCGAGCAGTAATTGGCAAGATGTCGCGAGCTCATTCACGACCTCGTCCATTTTCGGGTCGGAATTTTGTCGATTGCGTTGCACGAACTCCTGGCAAAATTCCCAAATGAAAGCGGCGTCCTCTGGACTCAGAATGTTGTCTGGTTGGGGCCGCTGCTCTGAAAGGCGAACGGATTTGAGTTTGGAGAACTGCAAATTGCATACGCATGCAAACAATTAGAATGAATGCTACATTCGTCCAGGGTGATCGATAGGAACTCATTCTAGTTTCAGTTTCAGCTAAAATTACGGTGCTGGCTGAGTTTCAGTTTTAGTTTCAGTGTCAGTTATGCCACCTCTCGAGTTTTAGTTGCAGTAACTGAAACTGAGTTTCAATTACTGAAGGTTCAGAAAGTCGCAATGAATTGCTCAAGAGCATTCATTGGACAAAGAACCGATTTCTATACTTGCAATAGCATCGTCGAAGGATATAAACAAAACGTCTACACATGTTGAAAAGTGTGACACGAATTTCATGAATATCTGCTGAAACTTGGTAAAATTTCACATTCAAATAACTGAAACTAATTTGTGAGTTGCAGTTTCAGTTTCAGTTTCGGTTACAGAGTCCGTGCCAGTTTCGATTCAGTTTCAGTTTCAGCTAACTGATTGTAACTGAAACTGAAACTAAAACTAGGTTACCTTTGGCCTAGAACTAACCGTAAGTACGCCAATAACCCCCCCCCCCCCCCCCTCTCCCTCAACGCCTTGTGCAACAAGGCTTTGAAGTTGAGAAAGGGGAGGGGGGCTTATCAGAGTAGTATTTACGGCAGTTTACGTTTCTATTGGCCACCCTGCTTCAGTTGCTCGCTTAGCGTTCTCGCCAGGACTCCGTTGAACTCCAGTTGAGCCAGGAGCAGGATAGTAGAAGTTACAAAGCCCACTATCGTCACGGAAGCCATGTTGTGATCGTTTTGTATACTGGCTTCGCCTAAAACGTGTTGTACCACCTTGCCCCTTTGTTTTATGCACTCCTAGGGAAGCTTGACAGTAGTGCATTAGCTACAAGAATGGGACGCGAGACAAAACATGCATCGTGGGAACAATGGCAGAGGTAATGACTATCGCGCGCTGATTGGAGGTATTGGACGGACCGCATTGTTAGTTAACAGCATTCTCTAAAAGGCGGGAAAGGGAACGTGGGCGGGAAAATGGACATTCACATGCGCCGGCCAAGGCCAAAGAGCGTATTCTTGACAGTTTCCTACGCTTGAGATCTTTTTATGGACAAGTTGCACCCAACAAAGTGGGAAACTTGGCGACATGTACATACCTACGCAAGCCGTGCGTAGGCTGTCAAATACAGCGCCGCGGGCGAAGATTGAAACGTCGGCTATGGTATGTATATGGGTGGAAGTTGGAAGTGGGTTGCATGCAAGAAACGAGAAGGTTGGAGCATGTGGAATGAGGATCACACTTGCAAAACGCCCAATTCCAGCAATCGCCTGACTCCAAATTAACCACGCATAGCGGAGGGATGAGGAAGCGGGGGGGGGGGGTATCAGAGGTCTTAAAAGGTTACATTCAGAGGTGTATGAGAGCTTTATCTGGGAGAGGACCAACTCAGAGCTGTTGGCACCATTAATCAAGAAACTCTACACTTTGAAACTAAAGAACAGTGGCATCCCAGGCCAACTGAAAACTGATGAGGAAATCGGTTCTTAAAAGGTTACATTCAGAGGTGTATGAGAGCTTTATCTGGGAGAGGACCAACTCAGAGCTGTTGGCACCATTAATCAAGAAACTCTACACTTTGAAACTAAAGAACAGTGGCATCCCAGGCCAACTGAAAACTGATGAGGAAATTGATCAGTTCATCCTGGAAAGCAACCAATATTTGGACACCAACCTGACCAGGGAGGACTTTGAGCACCCCAACAAGTCCCTCCGCTATGTGTCAAAAATTGTAGGTCATTTGTAATTTCTTTATTGTCATTATGATGCATGCTCTAACTAAACTCCTTTAGCTCATCAATGCTGTGTGGGGGAGGTTCTCCATGAACCCATCAAAGTCAAAGATGGAGATCATCCACACTCTGCCAGCTCTGAATTTGATTTTTGACAGCCCCAATAATGAGGTGTTATCACTTACTCCATTGAACAAAGACCAGCTAATGGTCACCACCCAACCTGTGGATTTGGTGATAAGTTCTGTCAAGGATACCTCCCTCCCAGTGGCTATCTGGACTACAGCTATGGCTAGGACCATACTCTATGAAGTGAGAAGTTCACATTTAAGCTTTAACAATTAGCATGGCAACACTGCAAGTCCTTTAGGCTATGGAGAAGATCCCTCCAGAAGATCTCTGCTATGCTGACACTGATTCTATAGTGTTCAAAAGGAGGGTGGACCAGCCATTTCCCCTGCCTCTGGGGAACCACCTTGGTATGTGCTGGTGTGCTGGATGGGTGTGCATGTTGGCTGTTACTTGCTAGTCTCTGGCCAATCAACTAACACTGATTCAGGAGATTGGACAAAGGAGGATGTCTGCCAGCATCCAAACAAGATCCAAACCTGGGCCTGTGGTGGAGCCAAGTGCTACACTATTCTCTACAAGAATGTGGAGACAGGCTCTGAAAAGTCCATTGTCAAGGCAAAGGGCCTAACCCTCTGGAAGGGCAGGGACTGTGCTATAAATCACTGCACACTTAGGGACTTGGTGTGTGGAGGGGACAATACAGCCCAGTTGAGGATGGTGCAGGAAAATCAGCTCAAAAGGGATATGAAAACACTGAGTATATATTCCACTACCATATCAAAGAGGTTAACCCTTACACATGATCACAAGAGGGTGTTCTGTGATAACCAACCATCAGACCTTCATTCATTTGATAGTTTTCCTTTTGGGTATGTTGCAGCTTAGTTGGGTGCTTGGGTGTCTGTATTGTTTGTTGGGATACCTGGAGAAGGATCTTACTGTTTGTGGTAAGATTAACCAAACACAACACAGAAATCAGCTGGCAACATAGAAAATCACAGTTCTTCATCACCTTAGTCCTCTGGTCTTCTAATTAGATCACTCTCTGGGCAGAGGTCACACTGGCAGTTTACAATCAGTTTACCACATCACCATATGTAGAGTAGAAATATCTTGCCATGAGATGGGGTGTGGATACATAAGCCAAGCAGGAGAGTGCAGAATTGAAGCAGAGGTGTCAGAGTCAATCTATATTTTGCGTCAAGATTTAAGTCAATGCACCTTGTCAAAGATGTGGTCACAATGTGGAGGTTGGCATAGTGTAATCCATGTTCCAGTATTGCTACCTTTGCACTGTTGATCTTATGCTCTTTTGTATTCTCATTAATGAGCCCTTTATTCCTGGCAAAACAGTAGAAGCAATCAGCATCAGTTGGTAAACTGACAAGAACGCCTAAACAATTTTGATGGTTGAAGTCTCTTCTTTGCAGCAATTGGTACCCTGTAAATCCTCTTTTCGCCTGATGGTCTCTTCTGAATGTTGACACAATGGGCTCTTGTTCCATCTAGCCCACTGTTGGTTTCAAACTGGCATAGGGGCCTTGTCGCCAACCGGAAGAAGTGTCCAGGGCTTATCCCCTCCTTCCTATTGTTCACTAGCATCTGAAGTACATTTGTCCTATTTTCACTTGACAAACTGTTGCCACAAATACTCACCGAAGCATTCAGCTGCTTCAGCAGAAAGGTGTCGATGCATGAGATGCAACAAAGCTGTGGCAGATCTCCAACAAAGATGCAGGATCCACCAATCCTCAGCTTTTCAGCCACCCAGTTGGCTGTTTCTGAGGTCAGGCCATTGGCTGCCTCTTCATATAGCAATTCCACCACAACCCCATCAATTCTTTTATCAATAGGCAGCATACTCATTGGACGAAATTTATATATGTAGCAGTCATCATTCAAACAAGTGGGGTCTTCCACTTCTGGAACAGCTGTAGAGTAAACTGTGAACTTTCTTTGTGGAGGGCTAAAGAATCCTCTCTGCCAGATGGCAAACATGAGAGAGTCTCCATTCTCCCTCAACTTTGAGGGGAAGTCAACTATGATGATTTCTTCTTGATCTCTGGGACTGTCGCGACATATTTCATCGAGTACAAAACTCATAGTATGAACAGGGTAACCAATTGCAAAACATCTGACAAATTGACCTAGAGGCACTTGACAGTTGAGTAGTGATGTCATCGTGGATACACTGAACCTTTTGCCAAAACACCAGAGTATTTATACCACTCCATTGCAGCATCATCACCAGAATAGGTAAAAACCACCCAGACAAACTGCTACAGCAAGAATATTTAAACTAGTTATCACAATATATCGTCTGTCATTTGGTGGAATAAGTTGTTGACATTTTTCATGACCAAAGGAGTCCAAACAGGTGCTTATGTACTCTTACACAGATGGAATAATTTGTGCATCATCAGGATGCAACAAGTATTGTGATGCAACAAGTATTGGGTTACATGCTGTACTGTATTATTGTAAAATTGGGTCCTGAACAGATTGGATATAAGAGCCAGTCAGGCCTCTCACTGTGTTTTATCATGGAAATGCTGTTTTGGAGTGGTGGCTAGCAAGTTGGGCTCTGGAGCCAGAGGTTAGATATGCAATTAGGGTAATTACGCACTGCTAATTATGGTAGGTGTGCTTATTAGGGCTGGCTACTGTATGAGTCATATTTGGTTGGATTACTGCAGGGGTCCTTATTTGAGAGGATTACTGTAGCCTTATTAGGATGGGTTACTGTAGGGTTACTGTAGGTGGTATTAGGGTTGGGTTACTGTAGCCATGGATCAATCAGGATAGGTTGCTCTCCACCATGGTCTAGGCGCAGACCACCGACTAGTGGGTCTGGATGGGTTACTGTAGGGTTACTGTAGGTGGTATTAGGGTTGGGTTACTGTAGCCATGGATCAATCAGGATAGGTTGCTCTCCACCATGGTCTAGGCGCAGACCATCGACTAGTGGGCCTGGATGGGTTACTGTAGGGTTACTGTAGGTGGTATTAGGGTTGGGTTACTGTAGCCATGGATCAATCAGGATAGGTTGCTCTCCACCATGGTCTAGGCGCAGACCATCGACTAGTGGGTCTGGATGGGTTACTGTAGGGTTACTGTAGGTGGTATTAGGGTTGGGTTACTGTAGGGGCCATTATTTAAGAAGGTTACTGTAGGGTCCTTATTTGAGAGGGTTACTGTAGGGGTCCTTATTTGAGAGGGTTACTGTAGGGGTCTTTATTTGAGAGGGTTACTGTAGTCTTATTGGGGAGGGCTACTGTAGTCTTATTTGGATGACTACTGTAGTGGTGACAGCCATATGGGGTTCTAAAGGGCTTTTGGAGAGGTGTTAAACGTTTTCACACCTCTGGACCGGTTTTTCAGAGGTGTGAAAATCCGGCCATAAGGCCACAGGTACTTTTGTGTGTGTGTGTGTGTGTGTGTGTGTGTGTGTGTGTGTGTGTGTGTGTGTGTGTGTGTGTGTGTGTGTGTGTGTGTGTGTGTGTGTGTGTGTGTGTGTGTGTGTGTGTGTGTGTGTGTGTGTGTGTGTGTGTGTGTGTGTGTGTGTGTGTGTGTGGTGTGTGTGTGTGTGTGTGTGTGTGTGTGTGTGTGTGTGTGTGTGTGTGTGTGTGTGTGTGTGTGTGTGTGTGTGTGTGTGTGTGTGTGTGTGTGTGTGTGTGTGTGTGTGTGTGTGTTTGTGTGTGTGTGTGTGTGTGTGTGTGTGTGTGTGTGTGTGTGTGTGTGTGTGTGTGTGTGTGTGTGTGTGTGTGTGTGTGTGTGTGTGTGTGTGTGTGTGTGTGTGTGTGTGTGTGTGTGTGTGTGTGTGTGTGTGTGTGTGTGTGTGTCTGTCTGTTTGTGTGTGTGTGTGTGTGTGTGTGTGTGTGTGTGTGTGTGTGTGTGTGTGTGTGTGTGTGTGTGTGTGTGTGTGTGTGTGTGTGTGTGTGTGTGTGTGTGTGTGTGTGTGTGTGTGTGTGTGTGTGTGTGTGTGTGTGTGTGTGTGTGTGTGTGTGTGTGTGTGTGTGTGTGTGTGTGTGTGTGTGTGTGTGTGTGTGTGTGTGTGTGTGTGTGTGTGTGTGT
>JASAMZ010007753.1:0-15886 GCA_030248115.1 Linhomoeus sp. GSCO2_2 | reverse complement strand
GGAGCTCCAGGAGGCCCCCCTGGACGGCGCTCCCCCCCACTCAACAAGGGGAGGAGGAGGAGAAAAGAGAGGAGGCCGTCCAGCAGCCGCTGCCCTGCCAGCGCTGCTCGCTGCTAGAGTCGGACACCAAGGTGCTGCAGGCGCAGGTGGATGCCGCCGCCAACTGGGCCCCGCCTACGCCGCAGGCGATTCTGGTCGTAGCCGTCCAAGCGCAGGCGCCCAACGCGCCCATCAGGCAATTGTGGGTCGAGGCTGCCCCACTGCGTCTCGGACAGCGCCCAGCGGTGACAAAGGAGGAGCTGGACGACTGCCACCTGTGGGTCCTGCGGCACGCCCGCGGCGCGCCCACTCCGGGCGGTCACCAGCGCGTGGGTAGGGACCAGGTCCTTCGCCGTCACCGACGAGCTCCTCTGCCAGCGCCTCGCGGTGTTGTCGGCACGGCTGCAGGTAGCCCCGGTGCAGGGGCATTGGTCACCGCTGCCCCAACTGTGCGGCGCTCAGCTTCTGGGCTGGTCGGCGGGGTGAAAGCGCCACGTCGCGGACGAGCACGGCATCGCGCTGGCCACGAACCAGCTCGGTGGCCGGCCGGTATAGTGAAGCACCGTTTGTAAGCTATGCGTGTCTATTGTAAAGCGTCCGTTTGGTTCGCATGCGCAGGTTACGGTAACTCTGTTTTGCCTCTGCAAGGTCCCTCTCTTCCGCTCTAGTTGACTAGCCGTAAACGCCGGCGCTTTTTCGCCAAATCAATGGACCGGACTGTATTCATTCGACCGCGTTCTTTCCCGTAAGATTCGATCCGCCTCAACGCCGCCGCTCGTAATCCGCCTTTTGTTTCCCCAGTCCCAGCTGTTCCCCGGTGTCTCGTTTTTGTGCCCGTCGAATCCGAAACCTAGCTCTGATTGGTCGACCTCATTGGTGGGCGTGTCGCGCTGTTCTCCCGTTTGCCTGACTCTGTCGATTCATTCTCTGGCCCGGCGCGTTTTGAGCCTCTCGCCTACCCTGCTTGGAAACTGCCACTGCCCGCCACTCCTTGTAGAAAGAACGAACTGTCGTGTTGGTAGACCTGTGACGATGACCCATAGCTTGTTACCCAGACTATAACGGCAGAATAAGACCAGACTCAGTTCGCACCCCCGACACCCAACTGTAGCGTTGCCTAGTTAGACCTAATGCTTCGCTACAGACACACACCTCTGAGATATTTACAAGCAGCTCACAAAGCGAAGCGGGAAGAGAATTTATCACGTAGCGAACTTGTGAGCGAAGCTGATAAGTGCTTTTCCCGCGTAGTCGATAGGCGTCGCTACGCCTTGCGGAGGCGTGGCCGCCTCCTCCCTCCCTTCGCGCCGCTGCCAGAGCCGGGCCGCCATTCTACGATCGTTGCCAAAGTGTGCGCTACACCCACCGATCGACCCCGTTGCGAACCGCGTCGCATTTGAAGAACACAAGGCGTGGATTCACGGTTGCCATGTGCAAAGCTCGTCATTCAGACTCTCCAATTGTGCATCGATTCAACCACGGTGATAACAGCCTTCCAAAGCGGCGGAGCGGTGTCTCAGGGGCCGTAGTCACCAATAGTTATGATGGATACGACAGATTTAGTCTCATCTCAGACGACGTTTCGTCTCATTTATTAATACGAAAATCCTTAAATCCCTCAGTCACAACGCTATCTGTGACTAACTGTCGTCAGAGATTTTCGTCACAGATAGCAGATCTTCAAGCGATTCCCTGTTGCCGGCGCTAGTATAGCGCTAATTCCAAGGTCGCGACAGGGACAATATGAACTCGTCGAAGACCTACAACATAGAAAAACGTATTGCTCGTTTTTCGGAAATAACTTCCGCTACGCCCAACCGATTTAGGCCGTTTAGGTACCCATTCTAGAGATCTCTGAAAGCGGCATTCGGTGACCTACAGTTTGGCCCTTCAACCTCGTAAGTGTGAATTTTTGGCCGCGTGGAAAAATATCGACTTTTTCTCACCGAAAGGATTTGGAAAAACTTTTGCGGCATTGAACGGCTGCATACAGTCTACATTATCGTGTGCAAAAATTAGAACGTTTGGTCGAACTGTTTTCAAGATATGACGAAAAGAGTGCGCGCGATTTTGGCCAAAATTTGCGAAAAGTGAGAAAAGTGGCCAAAACGGTGCACTGTAACTCTGATGGAGTTTAACTTTAACTTTAACGGAAATAACCCCATCTATGTAACTCAGGGTAGAACCGTACAACCGTTCCCAGACTTGCGCCGATTAAACAACTACGATATAAACCGCATTAAAATAGGTTTCTCCTGGCGAGAATACGGCGCAGTCAAAGACACCCTACTTTTTTGGCAATGTGGTCGTCTTCGGCTCTCCAGCCATCTCCGGCTCCTCGTGGCCACGTTGGTTGGCGAAGTTGGGCTTTCTCCGAGACGTAGGGTGTTTTTGAGTGCGCCGTATTCTCGCTAGAAGAAACCTATTTTAATGCGGTTTGCACCGCTTTGTATTTAAACGATAGTTGCTTAATCGGTTTAAGTCTGGGCCCGGCCAAACGTTTCTACCCTGAGTTAGATGGGTGGTGCGCCATTTTGGCCACTTTTCCCACTTTTCGCAAATTTTGGCCAAATTCGCGCGCGCTCGTTTCGTCATATCTTGAAAACGGTTCGACCAAACGTTTTAATTTTTGCACACGATGATGTAGACATATGGAGGTATTCAATGTCGCAAAAAGTTCAAAATCCCCCCTTAGTGAGAAATAATCGATACTTTTCCATACGGACAAAAATTCACACTTACGAGGTTTGAGGGCCAAACTGTAGGTCACCGAATGCCTCCTTCAGAGGTCTCTAGAATGGTACATGAACGGCCTATATCGGTTGGGCGTACCGGAAGTTACTTCCGAAAAACGCCCAGTCTCAGCTCTATTTGAACCGACTTTATACTGCAATGAAGCGACAAGCAAGTTTGGCCCAGCTCTTTGCCTACGAGGAATTTAGAGTCCCCAGGGGTCTCATTTTTTTGACACACCCTACAGCACCAACGCAACAACAACTACAACTACACAATGACGGCTGCACCTCCTCGTAAGTCGATGGCGCCTCCTCTGAACAAGGCCGGACTCTGACTAACTCTAACATCCATGCTGAAACAGAAGCCGATGCAGAGTTCCTGGGTGGAAGCGTCGGCCAGAGCTGCTGCGACGCATGCATGGCAGCGGGCAAGAGCTGCGACAACCCCAACATCGACAGCGCTGGCATCAGCGACTACACGGCCAAGATCAAGGAGGTCATGGGCATCACCAGCTGCCTAATTGTAAGCATGGGGCAATGCAGTTTTTTTGCCCGGCCTCAGCCGGGCGACACGACACCATACGATCGCCCGGCGTGCGTGCGTGCGGGCGTTTGTGGCTCGCGCTCTCGAATCTCGGCGTTGCAAAGTCGTAGAGAGACGATCTTGGGCTCTAAGGATAGGTCTCGACTCACCGATCGGGTCGCTTTCCCATGGTCGAGGCAAAAATTTGAATTTCGTGATTACACTAAGCCAAATGTACGAAAACGCAAAACGGCTCTAACGCGGAACCTTGCGTGACTTGACCCCCATGCGCGCCGGCGCGTAATGGTCGCATCAAGCGAAAGTAGGATCTTAGTAGACTCATATCGGCTGTTCAACAGAGGTATGAAGGAAATTCTGCTGCGCGCCAGCCCTCTGGAGGCGCAGGCAATTGAATCTCGAAATCTCGCGCGCTGTCTGACTGGTGGAGATTGTTGGATGAAAATCGGGCTCTGATTCTTCATGGCAAAAGAGTGTATGTATGTCAGGACGGAATGCTTCAATGCAGTGCCTCCTGCACGTATCCCTAGCACAAACGAATCAAGTTGTTCCTACAATCTGCTCATTCGCTGATGTGCTGTGGCAGGACGCGAGCACGCGCAACAACGCCGTCCAGCCAAGCTACCAAGTCTCGCTGAACTACTGCGTGCGTCCCAACGCAGGCGGTGTGACCAGCACCTGCGACGCCACCTATGGTGGCGAGCGTCGTCTCTGCTTCTGCAAGTGATCACTCGCTCATCAAACAGAGACACTCTTCTGCTCTACATTGGTTTTGATAATTGACGGCTGTCGTAGCACATCTTTGTTGTGGGTGCATTGGGAGGGTAGGGTATTATCGATCAGTTCTTGGTTATGCACCGGAAGTAAAGTATGACACAATCTGCTGAAAGTAAAACTTTGGTGATTCTCACTGAGTCGCCTATACAACATCTCTTGTCTGATTGTTCGTTCGTTCGTTCGTTCGTTCGTTCGTTCGTTCGTTCGGTCGGTCGGTCGGTCGGTCGGTCGGTCGGTCGGTCGGTCGGTCGGTCGGTCGGTCGGTCGGTCGGTCGGTCGGTCGGTCGGTCGGTCGGTCGGTCGGTCGGTCGGTCGGTCGGTCGGTCGGTGGGTCGGTCGGTCGGTCGGTCGGTCGGTCGGTCGGTCGGTCGGTCGGTCGGTCGGTCGATCGGTCGATCGGAAAGAAAATTGAATGCACACTCGTTCCTCCAAACAAAGTGAATGTGCGTACATCCTTTTCCTTTGGGATTCAGGCTCAGTAGCACAGAGGCAGGAAAACGAACTAAGTTTGCGCTCGAGTGCTCTTGTCAGTGAGACAAAGTGGTGGCAGTAGTATACTAGAGTCTATAGCCCGTGGATAACGCGTTGCAGCTTCAGAGATCGATGCCGCGCAGCTGAAGCGCTGCAGCTTCAGAGACCGATGTCGCGCAGGTGACGCGATGCAGCTTCAGAGACCGATGTCGCGCAGGTGACGCGATGCAGCTTCAGAGACCGATGTCGCGCAGGTGACGCGATGCAGCTTCAGAGACCGATGTCGCGCAGGTGACGCGATGCAGCTTCAGAGACCGATGTCGCGCAGGTGACGCGCTGCAGCTTCAGAGACCGATGTCGCGCGTTCGACGAAATATTCGGAGCCCATTGTCGCACAAATCACGCGTTCGAGTGGAATTGGGCGCAACCGACGCGTTCCAGCGGAATTGGGAGCCCGTTGTGGCGCAACTCACGCGTTCGAGTGGAATTCGGAGCCCGTTGTCGCGCAACTCACGCGTTCGAGCGGAATAGGGAGCCCGTTGTGGCGCAACTCACGCGTTCGAGTGGAATTTGGAGCCCGTTGTCGCGCAACTCACGCGTTCGAGCGGAATTCGGAGCCTGTTGTCATGCAACTCACGCGTTTGAGCGGAGTTGGGCGCAACTGATGCGCAACTCACGCGTTCGAGTGGAATTCAGAGCCCATTGCAGGGGTGACCATAGGTCGGTCGGTCGGTCGGTCGGTCGGTCGGTCGGTCGGTCGGTCGGTCGGTCGGTCGGTCGGTCGGTCGGTCGGTCGGTCGGTCGGTCGGTCGGTCAGTCGGTCGGTCGGTCGGTCGGTCGGTCGGTCGGTCGGTCGGTCGGTCGGTCGGTCGGTCGGTCGGTCGGTCGGTCGGTCGGTCGGTCGGTCGGTCGGTCGGTCGGTCGGTCGGTCGGTCAGTCGGTCAGTCGGTCGGTCGGTCGGTCGGTCGGTCGGTCGGTCGGTCGGTCAGTCGGTCGGTCGGTCGGTCGGTCGGTCGGTTGGTTGGTCAGTTGGTTGGTTGGTCGGTCGATCGGAAATAAATTGACCACCGTTCCTCCAAACAACGCGAATGTGCGCACATCCTTTTCCTTTGGGATTTCAGGCTCAGTAGCAAAGGAGCAGGAACCAACGCAGTTTGGCGTCGAGGCCTCGTCCGCCAGTCGGTCGGTCGGTCGGTCGTCGTCGAACGGTTGGTTGTCTCGGTCGAACGGTTGACGGTTGAACGGTTAACCGGTTGCCGACCGGTTGGTCGGTGAATTGAATTGAATTTTATTGAATTGATTCTGAATTGAATCATTGAATGTAATTGAATTTTCTTCTATTAGATCTAATTGAATTGAATGGAATTGAATGGACTCGAATTGAATTGAATTGAATCGAATTGAATCGAATTGAATCGAATGGAATTGAATTGAATTGAATTGAATTGACTCCTTTGAATTGAATTGAATCGAATCGAATCCAATCGAATTGAATCGAATTGAATCCAATCGAATCCAATGGAATTGACTCCAATCGAATTGAATCCAATCGAATTGAATCCAATCGAATCCAATCGAATTGAATCGAATCGAATTGAATCGAATCGAATCCAATCGAATCCAATCGAATCGAATCAATCGAATCGAATCCAATCGAATTGAATCGAATCGAATTGAATCGAATTGAATCGAATCGAATCGAATCGAATTGAATCGAATCCGACCCAATCTGAATCGAATCGATTCAAATCGGTTTGGGTTCCGGTTTGAATCGGATCCCATCCCATCCTATCGAATCCATTCGGTTTGAGTCTGAATCCATTGTAATCTGATCTCGTCACTCGATCCCAATCCATTCCGTCCGATCCCAATCCTTTCCATTTCATGATGGATTCCATTGCATTCCTATTTGATCTCATCCTATTCGAAAAGACTCGATTCGATTCTATTCGATTTGATCCGATCCCAATTTCATTCCATTCGATTCAATTCAATTTCATTAATTCATTTGAATTCATCATTCCATTCGATTTCATCGTATTCGTATTGCATTCCATTCCATTCCATTTCAATCTCAATCGATCTATTATTCCATTCCATCTCACTCATTCGAATTCCATTACCAATTGCATTTCATTCAATTTCAGTTCGATTCTATTCATTCCATGATTTACATATCCTATCATTTCGATTCCATTCATTCCATTTCATCTCAATTCTATTCCATTTCATTTTATTTCATTCGATTTTATTCTATTCGATTTCATTTCATCACTCCATTCAATATTCTATTCCATAATCCATTTTTCATCTCATCCATTTCATTTCATTTCATTTCATTTCATTTCATTTCATTCCATTCATTTGATTTTATTCCGATTCCAATCTAATCTCATCTATTTTATTTGATTCAATTCGATTCCATTCCATTCGATTCCATTCAATTCTATTTGATTCTATTCCATTTCATTCATTCCATTCGATTCAAAGTTCCATACCATCGATTTGATTCCATTCGATTCCATTCGATTCCATTTCTATTCTATTCTGATTCCAATCCATTCTATTCAATTCCATTCTATTCAATCTCACATTCCATTCCATTCCATATCCATTCGATTCCATTCGATTCGATTCAATTAATTATTCCATTCAATGTCATTCGATTCTATTCTATTCCATTTGATTCCATTCCATATAGCCATTTGATTCCATTCTATTTGATTCCATTCAATTCAAATTCCATTCAATTCCATTCGATGATTCATTCGATTCCATTCCATTTCATTCAATTCAATTCAATTTCCATTCCATTCCATTCCATTCCATTCCATTTCATTTCATTCAATTCAATTCAATTCCATTCGATTCCATTCCATTCCATTCGATTCCATTTCATTGTCATTCCATTTCATTCCATTTCATTCAATTCTATTCCATCCCAATTCAATTCAATTCAATTCATATTCCATTCAATTCAATTCCATCCATTCCATTCTATTCCATTCTATTCAATTCAATTTAATTCAATTCCATTTTCCCATTCGATGATTCCAATTCGATTCCAATCGAGCGATCCATTCTATTCCAATTTGAATCCAATTGATTCCAATCGAATCCAATCAAATCCAATTTGATTTGAATCCATTCGAATCGAATCCAATCTGAATCCGATCTCGATACCGAATCGAATCTGATTGCATTCGAATCCGAATTTGAATTTGAATTTGAATTGATATTCGAATCCATTTGTAATGATTCAATTCGATCATTTGATCCCCTCCATCATCGATTGATCGGCTATGCTTCCATTTGACTACTGAATTTGATCTGATCTTGATTTCGATTCCATTCGATCTCATTTGATTGTTGATTCAATCTCAATCAATTGAATTGATTCTGACTTGAATTTGAATCGAATTTGATATTGATTTGATCCCATCCCAATCTCCATTCTACCATTCAAATCCAATCCATCTGATCTCATCGTATTCTATTGTCATCGATTTGATTCCATTCTGAATGCCTAATGATTGAATTGACCGAATTAACAATTCACGAACCTGATCTAATTCGATCTTGATCTATTCTAACCGATTCATATCTGATCGAATTGGACCCATCCAACTGATCCAAGTCGTCGCAGTGAACGTTACTCGACCATTTAATCCAATCGGATCGATTTCATTTGATCCCATCTGATCTGATTTGATCCCATCATGATTCCGTTCTTGTATTTTATTTAATCGAATTGAATCTAATTTAATTTAAATCATTTGACCTGATCTGAATTGATTTGACTGATCTGATTGAATTTGATTTGATCTGATTTCTATTTGAATTGAATTGAATCGATTGACCAATTTGAATTAAGCCCAACTGTTGAATTTGAATCGTATTGAATTGAATTGAGTCGCCGGTCGGTCGGTTGATTTGAATCAGATTGAACGGTTGATCTGATTGAGCCGTCGAATGCCCGGTTTGAACGGGTTGGTTGAACGGTCGGCCGGCCGGTCGGTCGGTTGGTCGGTCGGTCAGTCGGTCGGTTGGTTGGTCGGTCGGTTGGTCGGTTGGTCGGTTGGTTGGTTGGTCGCTCGGTCGGTCGGTCGGTCGGTCGGTCGGGTGGTCGGTCGGTTGGTCGGTCGGTCGGTTGGTAGGTCGGTCGGTCGGTTGGTCGGTCGGTCGGTTTGTTCATTTGTTCGTTTGTTCAGTCGGTCGGTCGGTCGGTCGGTCGGTCGTTCAGTCGGTCGGTCGGTCGGTCGGTGGACATAGCTCATTTTGCCGTGGCGAAGACGATATACTCGCCGCCCTGGGGGCGGGAAAAAAATCATGCTGGCGCGCTCGCTTTCCACTCCCTATTCGTCGCTAAAGACACTATTCAAGAGACGCTAGAAGCTGCGGACACCCAAGCGAAGGGCTGAGAAACAGTGTGGCGAATAGAAACTTAAACTAGTTTTAGTTTCAGTTTCAGTTACAATCAGTTAACTGAAACTGAAACTGAATCGAAACTCGCGCGGGTTCCATAACTGAAACTGAAACTCACAGTTTAGTTTCAGTTATTTAAATGTTAAATTTTTATACTCCACAAAAAGTGTGGAGTATATAGCGATTGTGCGCGAAACGCAGTAATTTCTAACGGATGGTGTTCGCGCGTGCAGCGGCCGATTTGCAAACGGTCTTTTGCGTTGGGTAGGCCTAGTGGGTGGGCAGGGTGGACACCAAACGGGGTCACGCTCCGGGACCCCGTTGGCGGGAAATTCAAAAATTTAAATTTTTGAAGTACTGAAAAAGGCATAGTACAAGGTAGAACTCAAAAAAGTTGCATATAATGGTATATACTATCTTTTGATATGTTGTAGTACTCGATAGTGCCGAACACGGAAAAAAAGAATTGGATCGCTGCGGGACCCATTTTGGCGCCAAATTTGAAAAATTCGCGATTTTTCGCTGTTTTCCGACTTTGACGGTTTGCTGTGCGCGATAGGTAGCAGCTAAAGCCGCGAGACCGCTTTTGGTGCTCCTTCCCAGATGTCCTCTGTCGAATGAGCTATGAACGGAGAAAATCGGTTGAGACACAAAAAAAGTTATTTTGGTGGAACTTTTTTGACTCCGGGGTCAAAAATTGCGCTTTTCGCGTTTCGACGTCTGTAGCGTTCGAATGCGTTGCGGGATCGTTCCAAATGTGGTTCTAAACGATTCTACGTTGAAATCTGGTCCAGAAAAGTGTTTTTGAAAATTTTCAGAGCTACAGTAACCCTGCCGCGTCCATTTGAATTTTGGGTGTCGGGTCGACTTTGCCAATATTATGCTCGATTTCGGGGTTTTCGGGGGCGCTGATTACGAATTTGGCATTCGTTTAGCGCTTAGATGATGTTTGAACGTACCTACGACAAAATCGCATGCTACCGTACCCCAACTGCAGAATTTCGTTTCTGCGAGTCCATAGGAAGTTAGGGGTGTTGTATGTCGATTCCGGGGTAACCTGGGAGGTAGATCACGAATTCGGCATTAGTCTTCCGATTGGGAGTGTCAGGAGGCCACAACAGCATAGGAGTCACCGTGCGTAGGAGTTAAAAATTTGTGGAGTATACTGCGTCCCCCGGACGACTTGCCTGGTTCCGAATTTCAGCAGATTTTCATCAAATTCGGGCAGAATTTTTTTTACATGTGTATACTTTTCGTTTATATTTAGGTCCACCCACATATGAAAGGATGCCATCCCAAGTTTAGAACTCGCTTCTTTGTCCACTAAATATCATCCAACAAGAATGGTTTTGAGCAATTTCGTTGAGACTTTCTGAACCTTCAATAACTGATTCCATAACTGAAACTGAAACTCAGCCAACACCATAAGTTTAACTGAAATTGAAACTGAAACTAAAACGAGTTTCCATTGGTAACCCTGCTGAGAAATCCCGCACCATGCCCAGTATTCGCTCGAGACTCCACTCAATCCTACAGGGTGGGTCAAAAAAAGCGAGACCCCTAACTTTGCGGCTGCCGTTCTCAAGCTTGGCTCAATGTATCAAGCGCAAATTTTGGCACAACATACTACATGGTGTTTTCGATCAACAACAAAAATTTGAGGTCATTTGATGCAACGAGTGGAAAATGACGCCACTTTGCGCAAGGTCATGTCGAAAATCGGGTGCAACGACTTTTCAATGGAGGACGTCGAGGAGAACGACCATCGACGAGGGCCTCGTCCTTCTCTTCGACGTCCTCCATCGAAAAGTCGTTGCACCCGATTTTCGACATGACCTTGCGCAAAGTGACGCCATTTTCCTTAGGATGGATCAAATGGTCCGAAATTTTGACAGTTGATCAAAAACACCATGTAGTATGTTGTGCCAAAATTTGCGCTTGATACATTGAGCCAAGCTTGAGAACGGCAGCCGCAAAGTTAGGGGTCTCACTTTTTTTTACCCACCCTGTACTAGCTTCCAGCTACCTTCCACTGGAGTCGTTCACAAACGGGAGAAGCTTTCCATCTTTTGCCTGCTAATCCGAAACCAAAGTGGCAAGGCTGGCACGCGAGCGGAAGAAGTGCGCATAAATCCCCTTATATTTCCTATTTCCCACATAAAAACCCGCGCGCCATTAGACGCACAGTGAAGCGAAGTCTCACAATCTTGCCGTCGCCATCGGGCCCGCCCGCAACAATACCCTTTTTGCGGACCGTCGAAAGTGTCACTTTCTATTGTCATAAACGCGCGCGCGCGGCAGAAAACCAGTCCTGTGTGGTGTGTGCCGTGTGGGTATGACAGAGAATTACCGACAGCCACTATATCATCGGTGGAGGAGGAGGAGCGTTGCTTCCGTGCGCTAGTGTGGAGTGGAGAGAGCATTGTGAAGTAGCGGACTAACCATTAGGATGAAGTTGTGGAGCTTACCAGTAGTTATAGCAGTTAGAGGCTAAAGGTAAAACCAGTCTTTAGTTGTGTGTACGTCTTATTAGAGTCAGCAGTTGTGGTAGCCATTGCTGGATTTGGCCTGTCCCTCTTTCAATGTGTAGCAGACTTCGGTCTTTCCCTTTGCTGCACCTCCCTCATGCTAGATGTGTCAGGGCAGGCTAAACCCGGCAGGGAGCATCCAATACACGCCTGATTTAGCAAAGCCCTAGCCCCTAACCGTTATATAGCTTGTCGCCCTAGGCAATAAGCGAGCCCCGTACATACATGTATGTGTAGGTGAGTGTACATGTGTGGTCGTTTGAGGTCTGTGCTTATGCTCTGTGTGCAAAGCTTCTCAAAGACTTGGTGTGGTGTGCAAAACTATGTACGAGTTATCCCTTATCTCAAGTGAGGAGCGCAGATTTGACTAGCGCACAAAAGTGCGGCGTAGGTAGACTTAGCAAAATGGGCAACGAGTTGGTGTCATTCTAGCCTTGTGTAGCCTTGCAGGCTTTAGTAGTTTATCTAGTCGAAAGGAAAAGAGGAAGGAAGGCGGCAATTTAGTCTGGCCCATTCAGAGTCATTCACTGTTAGTGTGGCTCAGTGTGCTTCCATTACTTAGCACACAAAGGTCGAAAACCCATAAACCTCCCGCCAAAGAGCTCACATCTTTTGTTGGTTTTTTAAAAGCAGTCGGTCACTCATTGGTTTCAACGCAGCCCGTAGTTAATACACAAAAGACGCCCCTCTTCTGCCAAGGTCAATTTCAATTCCGCCCCCTCTGCCTCATACGAATGCTACGCCACTTTCTTCTTCCTAGCGAGAATGCTTCGTTGTAGAAAGAAAATTGAATGCACACTCGTTCCTCCAAACAAAGCAAATGTGCTTATACCCTTTCCCTTGGGATTTAGGCTCAGTAGCACAGAGGCTGGAAAACGAACAAAGTTTGCGCTCGAGTGCTCTTGTCAGTGAGACAAAGTGGTGGCAGTAGTATATGGCAGCAAGAATGCTGTCTTGTTCTAAGCTCTGAACAAAATGATACGTCACGAGGAAATCTACCATCCATGGTATACGAGGCGAGAGCTGCCCATCTGGTCTGATTGCTGCGCCTCCGTCTACCGATGCGTCTATCCTGCGAAGTGGGCGTGTTCTCTAAATTCATCGAGCCGTTAGAACCTTATTCATCCGTAGTCTCGTCTACAGGTTGTGCCTCGTGTTGCTCGCCACCTGTCTACTCTGCATTGGCCTGTTCCTGCTGACGATGTTAGCGTTCCTGCTGGTCTTTGGCTACCAAGAGGCAACCTAGTGCGTGCCAATGCCGATCTTTTGTTACGATAATTGCAGAATGGTCAGTTCTGTACACTTACCTTTCTTCAGCCTCCTATCACTTCTGGTCGTGGCGATCGTCTTGCTTATCATTGGACTCGTTCTATTCCACTTGGGATGGGCAGCCTACTTGCTGGACTTCAGGCAACCCAAGTGAGTGTTCACTCTTTCCATCAAACTACTACAGTATACTATAACAGTTTCATTTCAGCGACCAGTCAAACGTGAGCAAACTAGAATTGGAAAGCCCATTTCTGGACGAGTCAGACGCGAAAAAGTCGACGCCCATAGGCCACTGGATGTTTATCGAAGAGCCCGCGTGGCAGGCTGTGTCCTCGAGAGATAGACTACAGTAGGACGATGACAGTGTACACTCACTCGTTGCTTTGCCTACAGATGTGTAAGTATCAGTAGTACTACTATTAGTGCAACCATTCATGTTCTGTGACAATTCTTGACTCGAGACAGGGTTGTTTATGTCAATCCAACGACCACATAAGTACCGGGTTTTTCCGTATAGAAGTCCCTCTCCATGACGACCTAGAGGCGCCGATGTGGCCGAGGAAGAGGGGATTTCTATACGGAAGAATCCGGTGGTTTGAAAGAGGGGGGGGGGTGCCTAGAGAACGACCTGGTTTGAAAGAGGGGGGGGGGGCCTAGAGAACGACCTAGTTTGCTCAGAGTCCCCAAAAACTATGACACCACATAACATGCAACTGTATATGAAAGCATGACAAAACCGAAAATACCAGTCAAATTTTGAAACATTCGAAGAGTCGACTTAGCAAGCGAACTCTCCCGAAGGTGACCAATAGAAATTCATTTAGTTTCAGTTTCAGTCAAAATAATGGTGCTAGAGCCCAGTTTCAGTTTCAGTATCAGATGTGCCACCTCTCGAGTTTCAGCTCCCTCAACTGAAACTGAGTTTCACTCAGTGAAAGTCCACAATCCCAGTGAAATGTTCAAATCAATCCTGGCGTGTTGATATCTATACCTAATAAGGAAGACAAATGATAGACTGACCGATATTTTGTTGCTTTAAAATCGTTTAGTTTTAATTGTCTTGTTGTAAATGTTTGGACCTAAAGATTAACAAACCATTTATCATTGTTTCGTTTGTAGGAATTTTGGCTTGTCTGAAATTTAGTAAATGTTGCATCTGCAATGACAGAAACTAAAGTGTGAGTTTCGATTATGTAGGAGTAGGAGGCCAAGTTGGCGGCCAAACCCGGTCCTTAGTACTTCCTGCTACCAACTCCTACGTCCACCCAGGACAGGATACCGTAATCTACCAACCTGCGTACTGACAAGGCCACCGAACGCAACGACCAGGTAGTTCAACCCCCACGTAGATCCCGTAATCCTGGAACAAGTACTCGTTGCAACACCTCTAGGAGTGTAAGGTCATTCAATCTCTGAATGCACTCAAGGCCTCGCAACCAAGCGCCCGTCAAAGCTGTAGTCAGTTTATTTCCGACCACCGCTAAGAAGCTAACAGGCTAATAAACGGCGAACTACTTATACCGCGCCCGCGGAATGTGAAGTATGCACTTATGCATGGCATCCCTAATGGTGCCATGCTTACAGCTACATACAGTTTCGGGGCGGGAGACAGGTCGGCTATACCGCCATGCGTGCGCGAATTACCGATCAAATGATGCTTGAGACAACCGTTTGAACAAATTGCAGCCAATTGTGCCGAATTACATAGCGTCGATTTGCGCATTGGTGTACACACGCGGTTGATAACCGCGCCAACATTTCATACTCTGCACACTACGAGTCACCTACCGTACGGTGTATCGTTCATTTAGTGCCTCTTTTGGCCACATTATTCACACACAGCCGAGAAAATTCCGCCCGCGAATCCGGTCGAGCGTGAAATTTTTCCCGTTCTCGCGAACGAACGGACGACGGAGATCGAAATCTCCGTCGGTCCGTCCGTTGTTTCAGCGGTCGCGTAGGGCATAGTAGGGTCTTGTTTACGACGTGAGAACGCATAGTGTAGGGTAGGTTCATCGCAAGTGAAGTACAGAAGGGTTGTCAGACAGTCGTCCAGAGCGCGCGCGCGCGACCCAATTTTTGCACGCGCGCGCGCGCAGTCGCGAGGACCGAGTTTTTGGCGCTTTTCGGTCAGAAGAGAGAGAGAGAGAGACGAAGGCGAACAAATAAGGGGAAGTCTGGCGCGACCCCCCCCCCCCCCCCCGGTGTATGTCTCTCTCTCCCTTCTCAGGAAAGGTAAGAAGACAGCAATACACGTCTGATAAAGTCAGGAAGATGGGAGTGTTGATGAGGAGTCTTGGACTTCTGCTAGCGCTGCTTCAGCCCATCAGTCAAGGTAGGAGGCTCTAAGTTTTTAACTTGGTTTGGTTTGGCTAAGTGTTATCAGCTTATCTGCACGGTTGACTCGGGCAAACAAGCAGACGTCATTGTCCTTCTAGCAAAATGGTCTTAGACGGCTTTAACCCGAAATAACAAATTGTGCGACAAGACAAGACAAAGTTATCCTGGGTTGCGGGAAAGACAAGACAAAGATAAGGTATTCAAACGAAATGCTGGGACAGCCAACAAATTGTCCCTAAAATCGGCTGCCGTGCACTCAGCGCAAAACGCAATACTGCCTGAGACAATTTAGGGATAAACTAAAGACAGTTTATGGACGAGGCAATTTTGAAAATCAGGCATAGGACAGAGACAAAGAGAAGACAATTCTAACAGTTGAAAACAAAGACAAGACAATTGACCAACTCCAAGGGCAATGGCTTGTCTGCAAACCGGCAATTGTATCGAGCGGCGGCTCAGACTCAGCCGTTGACCAATCACAGTCATCCATTTCGGCCTGAGCCCAAGCCTAAGACTAAGCCTAAGCCTACACCCAATTTCCAGGCTCCGACGCGCCTCCAGTGTTCGTGGGCGACCAGAATGGAGAGAGGGGCCCCGGGGGCGACTGCACCGACCTGGACGACAAGTGCCCGGGCTGGGCCAGTCAGGGAGAGTGCGCTGCTAATGCTGCTTGGATGATGGCCAACTGCAGGAGGTCCTGCAACAGCTGCCAGGGAGGTTGGTTGATGGTGCTGGTGTGCTTTCGTTTGGTTTCGTTTATG
>JASAMZ010007750.1:0-11919 GCA_030248115.1 Linhomoeus sp. GSCO2_2 | reverse complement strand
TTAAGCCCCGGGCCCTCCTACAGCTTAAGAGCTTGCCCAGATTTATTTACATAGCTATGTTGCACTAAGGGTGCCTACAAAAACTGTACGGCCAGAATTTTGAATTTCGCTTCCAAACAATTTTTGGGCACAATTTTTCAAAACTCGCCACAGCGGGCTAGACAACTTTTTGGGCCACAACAAATTATAGGGTGGTCCGATCGGATCGGTTCAGCCACCATTCGATTCGTCTTGTCGAGAGCATTCGTTTGCACTCCTCACTCGTCGAGAAAGTCCGACGGACGAGGAGTTATGGGCAAGAAACCAAAAATTCACAATTTCGGAAATTTCGAAAATTCCGACCCGCGGCCACGTTTTTGGTGGCAACTCTCGCGTGCCTGCACCGATCGGGCTGGAACCACTTGCATTCGAAAGAGGACATAATTCCGCATCGCTAATATGTCATCAGAAAAATTTTATCTCTTCTCTAGCGTGAGCTAGAAAATAAAGTTTGACGGAGCGGAAATCGGCGAAAATGGCGCCAATTTTGAACTTCGTCCGATTTCTCCACCGATTGCGACATTGAGACTGGCTGCCTATACAGCGTTCGAAAGCAAACATATTAGCGTATAAGTCTGCAAAATTTTGTCAAGATCGGTTCAGGTACGCGCGAGAAACAGCGCGTCGAATTAAGTGGCGCCCATCATATTTTCGCCCTTCTGCTGCGTTTCGGCCCCCCTGGTGCCACCTGTATTCGGCACCAAATTACGCTGCCTCCTCCTTCTACTCACACATATCTTCGCAAAACTATCAACCTCAATCAAAAGAAACGCGCAATTCAACCTGCTTGGCGAAGTAGATCTCCTTCAACCGGTCGTCTTTGACGATGGTGCCCGTTGGCTCGTGGCCAGGCACCCACTTGAACAGGAAGATCAGGCCGTGGACCGGCCTGGAAATTTCGCTCCTAATACTTCTCAAGAACTCCAAAAGCTTCTAGACTATCCAATAAGTCTTTACCGTATACTGCTGAAGGTGTCCTCGTCCAGACTGTAGAGCTCCTCCACTTGGACGCCGTGACAATCTGAAAGGCAAACAACCAATTCCAGACACCAATGCAATGCAGCACCAACAATAACTCACCAAAGCCGCGAATCAGCTCTGTGAAGACGCCGGGATCGCTCTCGATCAGACACCAATTGCCAGCCGGGTCGACCATCCTTGGGTGTTCCGCTTCTACTGATTATCAGTACTGTAGGCGAGGCCTGGTCATACGCTCTAAGCACTTCGAGATACCGTAACCACAGACATACTGTCCACGCAGATGAGTGCAAGGGCAAAGGCTTTCTTTCAGTATACACAACTTCTTACTTCCAGTAACCACTGCGTTTTGCGTACGGGTGCAAAGGAGTTTCCATCCGCGAGCCATTACGAAACCAACGACTGTATCACGCGCTATCGACAGTGTTCAGTTTCCAAAGAACAGGAGGCTGTAGTCGTCTCGATTAGGCTTGATGTACCTTCGATTGTTGTCGTGTCGCGAACCGGTTCTGCAATGCAAAGGGTTTGCGTTTGACAATGGAAAGGTCACACTGAAGAAAATAGGCACAGAACTACGATAATCCTATAGATAGTGCCAGACCAGCCTTGCAACCTACTGTGGCTCGAGATGCAAACCGTCCTCTCGCATGGCACCTACCGTAAATACTCTAATAACCTCTCGGAGTTTATTGCTTCAACATCCCTCTGGAGGGAGAGGGATTATTAGAGTATTACTACGGTAGCTCTACCTGCCGGATGTGGTGGCTCCGTCGGCGGGCGAAGGGCTGCGTCCCCTCTTACGCGGCGGGGGTCCTTTGCGGGTGGGACATCGCTTCTTGTGCTTCCGACAGTGATGGTGCTTGCGGTGATGGCGACACTTGTAGGGAATGTCGCCAGCCCGGTGGCGCTTGCCACGGGCGCGACGAGTGCTTCCGCTTCCGCTGCCGCCGGCTTCCTCTCTCGCGGGTCGCGAACTGGAAGAGAGTTGAGTTGATAATTATGCTTACACGTACATAATATTGTGGCATGGCAGTAAGCCCACCCCTCGCGCCGTTTGCGGGAAGGAGAGCGACTGCGCTCCCGGCGCGAGCGAGGCGAGCGCGATCGGCTGCGGCTTCTGCAAATTGCAGATTATTCCTGAGAAGCTACCAACTTTGAATAGCACTTTGTAGAAACAGCGAGCCTACCTTTTCTTCGGCTTCTCGTCGAGACGCGCGCGGTCGCGATCGCGACTGTGGGCCCTGGAACAATACGCCAGTATGTGGCGGCAGCGCACAAGCGCTAGCGCTATGGAAACAACACACGTACGCAGCTACAGTACCACCGCACAACATAGAATGCAAGGAGAAGGCGCCAGTCACCTTTGTCAGCTGTCGTACCTGGCAGCTCCTCCTCCCCCGGTCTCGTCCCTCGGAGGGGAGAGTCTGTCGGGTGGGGCTGTGGGTGTGTTACCCACGGCCATGGCGGCGGCGACGGCAGCCATCTCGTCCTTCTCGGAGGCTCGGATCTCCTCCTGGATCTGCTTCTGACTGCGCTTGCGCAACTTGTCGTCGATGTCCTTCTGGAACAACGAATGATTACGACATTCTCATGGGCAGGCACCGCGTATCGACCCTCTTATCAGTCTCGGCATTGAACGGAGAATTTTGTGGAAGATAGCCGTTTCGACACAGAATAAGCTATTCTGCGTCGAAACGGCCATCTTCCACAAGAAACTATGCTATCAACTGGCACACACTACGGAATGGAGAAGGTGGTTCAGTTCGCGCACCAAAGACACTATCTAAACAGCGTGATTGCGCTGGAGCGCTGGGTAAAATAAACTCCGCTTTGCAACCAGAGTACTCAACCATCAACCATACTCACCCACCTGAATAGGCACGGGGATCCTGGGAAAGAGGGTGCCGTACCAGTCCAGCTTGGTCAGCATTAGTCTGACCATCTGACCGATGGTCATGAGCTCTCCCCCACCAGCTTTGGGGTCCACCTGCTCCTCGTCCTCCAGATAGGGCTCCATCCACGCGTACAGGTCCTGCGGAGGCTGACAGTAGCTGCAAAGTAGGAGATGCGATAGATGGCTATCAAAATACCAACCAAAAAACTCGACTAGCCACTGCAGCAACATACATAGATGCAATCGACGAGGGGTACCCGAATTGTCAAAATTGTCGACTACGGCGCAATTCATAAACTTTTCTTAGTCATTTCAAGCTATCTTTCCTAAAAATTGAGCAAAATAAAGCGTTCTGGTACTTTATAGGTATTTTGTACTACTGTTCGGACGAGTTTTGTTATCTCGATTTTTCCTTGAATGTGGAGTCCTCCCCATCAGGCTGCACCAATGTGTAACAAGCTACACTACACACAGCTTGACAAGAGTCGCCCTACCACCCACCGAATGTACATGAAGCCGATTCCTCGCAGGTAGGATGAGCCGTCCGTGTTGATCATGGAGACGAGCTGTTTGCGTGTCAGGCGCAGTGTAAACAGCTTGTACATGAGACAGAAGGCGGTGCTGACCACGCCGCCGGCACCCACGCCGCGCACCTTGGAAAAGAAAGCATGTGACATTGAAATCTGCGCCAAATTGAAACGAGGCGCGTCCAACTCACCCCTCCGCACATGCCGGTCATGCCCTGCGTCTTGCGGGTGCCCTTCTCCCAGGGCTCCAGGTGGGTCACCTACAGGCAAATGAGCGTGTAAAACTTTTGTGTTGTGCTAGTCATGCGATCCAATACTTCACTTTGTTGCACCTGATAGTAGATCTCGTTGAGGACGTCCGTCTGATTGCTGAACTCCACCAGGTATGTCTTGTAGTAGGGCGAGGCGGTGACGTTGTCCAAGACCAAAGAGTTCATGTTCATGGTCTCCTTGTTGCCCCAGACGGGCAGGATGTTGTTCTTGCGCGTGATCTTCTGGATGTCCGGGATGGACGAGTCCGCTGTAATAGTGGGATGAATTTTCGAAAGCCTTTTCAACGGAGAATTCCAATAGAGTTACCCACTGGCATCGTCCTCGTAGAGAACCTCATTTTCCCCAGCGGGAGGAGCGAAGGGCAGTCGGGCGGCGCTCCCCGGAGCTATGGAGCTCTCACCAGAAGCGCTGTTCGCCGCCATCATGAATTCACGACTTCGATTGCGATTCGATGCCGACTGCAGCAGACGGATTGTAGCTTGGAGTCTTGAGGCGCAAGCGCAAAAACTTACTTGTTCGTCATGGAAAGTGCAAAAATTACAGCACCATTGCACAGCAGAAGAAAAGATTGAACAGGTACCGTAACAAGAGCTGCCGAAAACCAATGTCATGGAATCGAGAACGCCAACATTGCGTCGTCGTACCCCGCGCCGTCGTCGTTGTCGTCGTCGTCGTCGTCGTCGCCGCCGCCGCCGCCGTCGTATACGCCATATGCATACAGTGACCATCGGCCAATCGTCGAATACGATAGACTCACGAAGTCGGACTTGCCTGCTTTCCAGCTATCACAGCGGGAACTCCGGAACGAGCCAGAGTGGCGTTAGTTACCGTTAGTTCACAGCTGCGTTAGTGGCGCGAGTGAGCGGATCTGGTATCACAAGCGCAATATCAAAGGGGTACATAACTAAGCGGAACTACCTTGTCTTGGTGTTTGAGACCCACGATCGATTTTGATGTTCAACGAAACAACTGCATTGCACTCTTTCCATGCTCACCAAAAGTGCTCTTGATACCACACACCGTTGGATAGCGATGCTCATGCTAATTTCAAACTGTTGTTACTCGGGTTTGTGACGGCAACGACCATGCTGTGGCCTTCTATGCTGGGTTTTTTTTTGCGTAATATTGGGCGTATTTACGCCCAAAATTTCTGGAATACGCCTAGAAATTTTGACTAGGCGTAAACTTTTACGCCTAGAAATTTAGCTCCAGATGTCTACCATAGAGGACTTTTTCAGCAGAAGGAATCTATTTTGGAAAAAAATTTCGCCTGCGGCGCTATTTTGAACGATTTCGGTTCATTTCGGACTCAAAATTTGCTGTTGAAGCGATCCGTGAAGATTTTTTGTTGATTTTACCTTCATTTAAGCAGATTTCGTTGCAATCAGTGCAGAATGTAGCGATATTTTGGTTAATTTGGTTACGTTTTTGGACTTATTTTTCACTGTAATTTTGCGTGTACGACAAAATTTTGGAAAATACGCCTAAAATTTTTGGGTAGGCGTACGCCATACGCCTAGATCTCAGACCAAAAAAACCCTGCTTCTATGTATGTAGGTGCACCTTATTTTTCGGGCGTGTACCACAGTGCTGGATGTGCCTGCCTATTCAGTACCTAGTGTGCGGTCGGTGGCGATGGTCGCCTTATGTAGGCACTCGGTGGCCGATTAGCGAAAACGAAAGGATCCGAAACGCGTTTGTCTTCTCTCGAGCCGGACATCGGCAACGGCGGTACGAGCGCGAGTGCACACAGCTTGCACTGAGAGGCGCGAGTGAGCGGATCGCGATCATACGAGTATCACTGTGCGCTACTTCTTCTTCTCTTCTTCTTCCGCCTTCTTCTTCTTGTCTTCGTCGAGTAGTTGAGCAATTGAGGTGAAGCCGATGTAGGTGGGGCTGTGGGTCCGGCTGCGATCCGGCGGCGTCCTGGCGACCTCCGCCTTCTGGACCGACTGGTTCGAGGAGGAGGAGGAGGAGGAGGAGGACTGCGACCGGCTGACCACCGACTCTTCCGCCTTCTCGTCGCCGCCGTCGCCCTCGGTGCTCTCCTCGGTGGTGGCGTCGTCGCTGTCTTCGGTGCTGTCTTCCGTGCTGTCTTCGGTGCTGTCTTCGGTGCTGTCTTCGCTATCGGACCCTTGCCACAGCCTCTCCCATTTCGCCTCCTGCCTCTTTTCTCTAGCCTCCCGCCTCTTGCGGCTCTTCTCTTCCTCTGCCTCCTTTCTCTTCCTCTCCTCCTCGTCCAACTTCTTCTGGCGCTCCCGCTGCGAGGGCGTCAGGCGCCACATGGGGGCGAGCCCTTGCTCGTCGACGATCGCTTGCCACTCCGCGGCTTTCCTTTTCAGCCTTTTGCGCTCGGCTTTTTCTTCGGCCGCCTTCTTCGCCGCCTCTTTCTCCCTCTTCTTCCGCTGGCAGTAGCGGCAGAGAAAGATGACGGCGACGACGAGGACCACCAGCACGATGATGCCCCAGAAGACTATGCAGTGCAGGCCGCAGCTGCATATCAGCAGGTCGGTGATGAAGAACGAGTCGCATTTCTCGTCGACTGTTGTCTCGTCGACTGTAGTGGTGGAATCGGCACCGGGAACGTAGAAGCCATCTTGCCCGCCTCGGCCGGTTGTCGAGCTGTGAGGTGCGCCCGGTTCGTCGCGGTCGGTTGTCAAGCCGTCTGGTGGAGCCGGTCTGCCTGGGCTGCTTGTCGAATCGTGTTCTTGTGTGGCCTTCGTGGTATTCGTCGACCGGATGGAAGAGCGACTGTCCGGTTGGCTATCGGTAGCCGGCGCCCCCGTCACTGGTCCTGGTCGACCGGTGGGCCCGGACTTTGGCGGCGCAGTAGTCGTTGTGGGAGCGACGGTGGTCGTGGTCGCATTGGTGGTTGTCCTCGTGATCGTGGTGGTGGTCGTGGTCGTGGTTGTAGTCGTTGTGGTCGTCGTGGTTGTGGTGGTGGTCGTCGTTGACGTCGTCGTGAGGTTCCAGTAGGCCCCCTTCGGGTCGAGCCTGTCGTTGCAGAGGACGGTGTTGCAGCAGCAGACGGCTTTCCCGGTCGTGTAGTCGGCCATATAGCACGGGAATTCTTTCTCGACAACCTTCGCGCAGTTGCCCTCGTCCTCGTGGCTGGCGACGCCCAGATTCGTTTTGTTACTCGTATGCTGGTACTCACTGACGCAGAGCCCTTTGTCGCTGAAGTGAGGCAGCAGGAAGCCGGCAGCGTAGTTCGACTCGTCGTCCTTCGCCTGGTCGTAGCAATAGATGGGGTCGTCAGGTTCCGAGTCGCGGCGCAAGAATTCCAGGATATTCTTTGAGATGTCGGCGGGGTTACATTTTGTTTTGTCAGAGTCGACTGGTGGACTGCAGCAGTAGTAGACCACATTGTCGACGTAACCCATTGGACATCCATCTGTACGCTTACACTCCGGCTCTTCGTACTTCGCTGCATCTTGCATGCTTCCTGCTTTTGGAAGTTCCAGTTTGTAGAAGCAGGTGGGCCTCTCCTTTTTGCAGGCGGGCAGCAGACCTCCGGAAGGCTTGATGCACTGCGGCTGGGAGGACCCATCGCTTCTCTGGCGGCGACGTCGGCGACTGAGCGTCCGCTTGGGAAGCAGCTGGCCGCTTGACTTCTTCCCCTCCAGCTTCTCCTTGGATGCTGCCTCGTCTTCGTCTGGCGTCGTTTGTCTCTGCTCCTCTTCTCTTTCCGCCTTCGCCTTTCTCTTCGTCTCCGTCGGCTGCTGGCGTCGCTCTTCCGCCGGCCGACTCGGCTGCTGCTTCTGCTGCGATCGGAGTTCTTCCTCCATCGGCTGACTGTCGCCTGGTCGAAGGGTCGGCCTCGTCGTCGTCTCTCGCCTCTGGTCGCTTCTCTGCTGCGGCAGCGGAACGCCGACGACGGCCACTGCGGCGACGATGACGACGACGGCGGCGGCGACGATGAGGGACGCTGACGGCCTCTTCATCCTCTTCTTTGGATCTTCTTCCTTCTTTTCTGCTTCTCTCTTCTCAGTTCTATTGTTCTATATTTACCTCTATTGAATCTCACTAATCAAAATCTCGAATAAATTTCGTTAAACAAATGGAGTTAATACAGGGTTCAAATGGAATCCTGCATACGCAGATGTGCATACCAGCTTGTTCAAACGAGTTTGAATGATGAAGAATGACAAACATGTTTTGTTGTTTGTATTGAGTCATAGTCAACGTTAGCATTCAAATACAACTGTTTGCTTGCACTGAGGATCGGTTGGAAGTGTGTACTGGGTTATTCACCCTTCACTTTTTTGTGCCGGCAGAACAAATGGCCTTGGAAAGGCCGTCTGTCTCAGCTGGCAGCGGAGTTGTCAATACGAACAGTGATTCCCACTGCTGCAGAGAAAATTTTAAAGCGTTGTTCTATGCGAAGGGAGACAACCGAATGTCAGAAACGAGAGTGTCCTCCTCATGCCCTTGTGTTCCTTCGACTGAATAATCTGGACTTATCGACAACTGGACTGGAAAACTGGACTAAGACACAGTATATCTGAATCAGAACATACATAAATCGAAAAGAATGATTCGCCACATGCTTCGCCGGTCAGCATAACGTTAAGCCCCCTGGGACGCGTTTGCTGAAGTGGGTCTTCTGCGATCACAAGTTGGCGTGCCAGGGTACCCGAGTGCCAAACTGAACCTGCCAAAGCGACACTGAAAGCGGGCGCGGAATGTGCTTGCTTCGACGAGTAGTCTCCCATTGAGTCGCTGTCAAAGCAGGTTGGTTTCATGTGTCAGTCTGTTCTGTAGTTGTAGGTACCATGAAATGAAACTTGCAACCGAAGCGCCTCGGGCTCGCTTGCGTGTGTGGATGTCCAAAGTCCCCATGCGCCTTTGAAAGCGATTCGCCTTCTAGTCTCACTGGCAACTCGCCAGAGCCACCGAAGACCAGAAGTCGGTTTTCGGTCTGACGCCATACCGAAGAGCGAAAGCCGAGATACAGTAAGATCTGAATATGACGTCCAACGATTTGCTTCCGAAGTTTCACATTGGTGCTGACTGATTCTGATGATAAACAGGCGTGAAATTGTGTATTACCAATAAGTTCGCTTACCATTTGTGGAAAGGTACAGTCAGTAGCGGATCTAGGGGGGGGGGCGGTTGTGCGTCCGATCCCCCCCCCCCCATTCGGCCAAACCGCCCCCCCCCCATACCCCCTCCCAAGAAAAATATTTTGCGCGGTAGCATGTTCAGAGCAATAAATTTTCGCCTGCGGCGCTATTTTACAGCTATTTTGTAACCTGAAAAGGCCAAAATCGGCAAAATTTTCGCCTGCGACACAAATTTTCTTATGCACCTTTATCGGGTTGAGCGCGTCAGCGCTCAACCCAATTTGTTCGGCCGGGGGCCAGTGCGCCTCCGGGGACTAGGGGTTAGTACTACGTCATATAGGTAGACTTAACCGATCGGGCTGAAATTTTCACCATACATGTTCATAGTAACAAGAAGTATTGTGCTAAAATTTCAGCCAGATCGGTTGAGTGGTTCCCGAGATATTAAACAAAAACTGTCGAAAAATTCAGCGATCTTCAGCTAATTGCCAGGTTTTCGGCCTCGTTCTCGCGAACGGTACTAGCTAGGGCAGTGGTTTATGGCGTGTTAGAACCGCCCACTAACCGCATTTATTATGTTAAAAAATCACAGAGATCGGTTAAGTATTGCGGTCGTAGGCCCCGATCAAAAAAATGGCCGAAATTTTGGCTAAGTCCCACTCAAGACGGCCGAGCTCTACTGGTGCATGCTGGGCCGCCAATCGAAGTTGACCACCAAAGCGCATCATAAGGTGAACAAATGTGTAAAACATTTCATCTTTCTAGGTTGCCTAAATAAAAAGTTACATGGTCCCAAAGGGTGGAATCGGTACGCACGCGGGGCTCAGCTATAGACGGCCGAGCTCTACTGGTGCATGCTGGGCCGCCAATCGATGTTGACCACCAAAGTGCATCATAAGGTGAACAAATGTGTAGAACATTTCATCATTCTAGGTTGCGTAAGAAAAAAGTTACATGGTCCCAAACGTTACTTCTGGTTCGGGTTTGGGGCTCGGCTCAAGACGGCCGAGCTCTACTGGTGCATGCTGGGCCGCCAATCGAAGTTGACCACCAAAGCGCATCATAAGGTGAACAAATGTGTAAAACATTTCATCTTTCTAGGTTGCCTAAATAAAAAGTTACATGGTCCCAAAGGGTGGAATCGGTACGCACGCGGGGCTCAGCTATAGACGGCCGAGCTCTACTGGTGCATGCTGGGCCGCCAATCGATGTTGACCACCAAAGTGCATCATAAGGTGAACAAATGTGTAGAACATTTCATCGCTCCTCCTTTGTCGTGTCGCCCCTTTGTCGCGTCGCTCCTTTGTCGTCGCTCCTCTGTCTGTCGCTCCTCTGTCGGTAAACCGTCGTTGCATCGCATTGACTGTTGCGTCACATTGAAAACGCCGCTCTCCACCGCTCCAGGCTAGTCTCAGTCAATGGTGTCTCATGCAAGGCTAATGTCCACTGCGTGGACATGGACAGGGGGTGTATTTCAGGAAAGTTCCCCCCCCCCTACTTGGGGGGGTAAAGACAGGTGAATTTGTTCGTCCCACTGAAAACTGATGATGAACAGGCGGTGTATTTTAGATCGTAAACTTTACGTTATGCGATGATGAACAGGAGGTGTATTTTAGTGTGCCTGGTGACAAATGTACGATTCACCACTACACATGTAATCGCATAGGCGAACAAATTCTGCGTGGTCTGTGAGCGTTGGCTTGCTCTCCGTGAAATACAGTATGTAACGGTTGATTCCCCATTGGAACAGGCGCCCAGATATCGTACTTTATGTGTTACGTGCTGCGAACTGTAAATACGAACTGGAAATGTCGCCGCGTGTATAGTGTGCGTGCGACATGTGTGTAGTACATATTGTATTGTACAGCCTCCTTGCGAGTGTACGGAATTAATCTGCGTGCACACACACGGTCACGAGTAGATGACCATCTCACGTGTGAGCACACGATGTTGTGCGTTTGTCGTTGCTCCGTTCGATTGATGCCACAAGTACATAAGAGCGATATCACCACTCACAAATGTGCTATGTGCTAACAGCGCGCAAAGTAAGACTGTGAATGCATTGTACTCAGTGTGGACTGAATGTTGGGCGCGAACATCACCACTCACAAATGTGCTATGTGCCAACAGCGCGCAAAGTAAGACTGAATGCATTGTACTCACTGTGGACTGAATGTTGGGCGCGAACACTGGATCATCGAGAACAACCAGGGAGAGAGCAGGGGGAACGCCAAAGCTGCGATTCAGTTCCTTCTGAAGAAGTGTGTTGCCGCATTGGTTGGGTTGGCGTGTTAGGGATCCTTATTTAGAAACTTTTAGGGCTAGCGAACTGGACGAAAAACACAACATTCGAACCAGCCGGGCGCCTGTGAAGAAGGTAGCAGCTGGCGACGACACCTCGACAGTTGGCCAAGCCAGCAACGCCAGTGCCAGCACTAAAGGGTGACAACGTCATTTGTTCTGTTGTCGCCAGTTGGCTGCCGTGCCGTGTTACTGTATGCCGTCGTCATAGTCTCCCCCTCACTTGTTCTTATGCCTGTCGAGCTGCCGCCTGCCTTCATCGTTGTCCTCAGTTGTCCTTCTGGCTGCCGCGCATTCGCCAGCCTATGTCGTCGTCTCCCCCTAACTCATTGCTTGTACTTGCGAGTGTCTCATGTCACTTGTTATCCAGGGAGGACGTCGTGACGACAACCCAAGGAAACGACAAGGAAACGAGGGAGGAGCGCCAGCCTCTGGTGCCGTATGAATCCGGCAAGGTCGAGCGACAGTCGAGCGACAACAGCTCTGAAGGCGAACCCAAAAAGCTCTCGGACAGCGAATGAAGGCGTTTAGTTGACTAGTGTGAAGCGTGCGTGAAGGGCGGTCTAAATTTTTGTGGCTTTTTTCCCAGCCCCCACAGCTTTTCTCGCGCGGCCGCGCGCTATCGCGTGTGTTGCGTGTCTCCCAGCCCATGGTCAGCCCGCTTTCGGTGCGGCCAGTGGGTTCGAATTCGCGTGGTGCCTTGCGCTATATCGCGTGTGTTGCGTGTCTCCCAGCCCACTGGTCAGCCCGCTTCGGTGCGGCCAGTGGGTTCGAATTCGCGTGGTGCCTTGCGCTATATCGCGTGTGTTGCGTGTCTCCCAGCCCACTGGTCAGCCCGCTT
>JASAMZ010007747.1:0-39256 GCA_030248115.1 Linhomoeus sp. GSCO2_2 | reverse complement strand
TACCGGAGCTTGTTCATGCGATAGATAGTTTCAATCGATTAGATGGGGTGGCCTTGAGGCCAGGCGTCCTGTCTCTGTCAAATAGCCACTTCTTTTGTTAGCAATATTTCACAGGTGGGCTCACCCAAGCGGATGTCTGGTCATGGAGTCATAGCCCTGCCAGTCTTTCATTCAGTCACGGATGTCCACCTGCGGAAATGTGGAAGTCCAAGCCAAGGCAAGCCGAAGAAAACATGTTTTTGTTTATATCTTTACCGATCATTCTTCATTGCTCTGCCTTGATTCTCATTTACTTATTGATCTATTGACACATTTAGGAATTATGTATTTAGTCAGTCTTATTCATTCATTCCATTTATTAATTTACTTACTGTATTATCATTTATGTCTAACATCTGCTGGTTTATTTGGTTTATTTGATGATTTACTCATTGTTCTATCTAATTAGTTTTTACGTTTAATTTTTGTATGTATATTTACATTCAGTTATTTGTCTATTTACTTAGTTATTCACTGCTCGCGTACCACGTGAGCGTTCAAATTGCGAGTGGGAGGAAATCGATCGGTCGCTCTCTCCACGCAAGTCAGTAGAACGTATAGTGGGCACAATATATACATATACAAAGTGGTTTGTATATTTTTTTGTATAATTTTATTGTATATATACATATACATATACAAATACAATATACAAAAGTTTTGAAATATACATATACATATACAAAACAAGGTCGATATACAAACTTTGTATATTGTATATTTCTATTTCCTTGAAAGCCTCTAAGCGCTGCATTCGTAATATTGTGAACAACAATGGCTTCCCAGCGCTGACAGTGGTATATTTCTACCGTACTTGGTTACTGTAGTAGGGCGAGATTTCTTCAAATTTTGCCCTATTCGATATTCAGCTTACAAATTTAGCTAAACATACCGTAAATACTCTAATAAGCCCCCGGGGGGTAAGCTAATCTGTGCTATAAAACTCCGTGTAATTACCAAAATTTGGGCCAAAATGATGTGCTAATGCACTCTTTCAGTTGGAGATCAGCTCACTTCTATCGAAACCTTACTTGGAAGCACTAAGATTACGGTATAGGAAAATATACAATATACAAAATATATACAAAGCTAAGTCTGGTAATATATACAATATACAATACACAAAGTTATTGGATTGTATATATAATATACATATACAATATACAAAAATAATTCGGAATATTGCCCACTGTAGTAGAACGCAGCCAAAAGGCCAGGCGTAGTCGATGCTGGAACAATTTTACATACATTATATGCTGCAGCAGAGAAGTGTTATCAAACAATTTAGCTTAGCCAGGAACATTTTGTCATTTCGAGACAACGAGTAGAACGCTGCGAATTCCTTGGTGATGATGCCATTGAAGTCCATCCCTCCAGTGCCATTAGCCCAACTGAGCAGGCGGTCAACGTGTTGACGCATTCTGCAATAATTGAGGCGTACAAAGTTGTGGAATTACTTTTTATATTAAATCACACGCAATATTCATAGCTCTAATGGGACAAGGCATATTAGTCGATCGGACAAGGCATAAGTGACTCATTGAAACAAGTCGAAGTGCTCAATGTCCACAATGTCCTGCTGTTTCGTGCAACCCACCTGACGTGCCGAGTGGTACGGTAAGTCCCCTCGACTATCGACTGGGACAGAATCAGCAACTCAGCAATATCTGTTGCAAGTGCGAAGCCATTTTCAGCTCAAATATTGAGCTGTCCTAGACCGTTACCGAACTGGATCCGCTATATTTCTGGAACACATTCGTACTTGTGGCAGGTTTGTCCGTAGGAAAAGTAATTACGAAGCAATCCGCCGAATGTTTGTGACTTCACCTGCTGATAAGTGACAATCTGTTTGGTGCACGCTTCATTCAGCGTGTTCTTTTGTTCGTATTGCTATTGCCCAGCGTTTATTTTGGGAAGAATAGCGTGCAACGCGACAATCTTTTCTCCATAGTTCTTGTAAACAAACTTGCCCACAGTGGAAACGAAACGACTTACTATTCGTTAGCAGTTCTATGATTGAAAATTAGGTGGAATGAAAACGGACACCACAACACAACGAAGTACATACGGTACATGGTGGAGAAGAATGAGTAAACCAAGCTGTGATTGCCATTGATGCTTACTTAGGCGGCTGTATTTTGTGTGCACTGGACCGTTGGACTTTGCGGCCGTTGCGATCGTTGCGGCTTACTGTGAGTGTGATGTGATCCTGGCCTCAATGAAACTGTAGGCATCATTGCTACGCGCAATGATGATGGACGCCCGTTGACGTGCTAGCAGGGTGTAGGTACAGTTTGTATCACAGCTGAATCAGAAGGCCGCAGAGGTGCCATTTGCCGGCTTCAAAATTGCAGTACAATATTTCACGCAACACAGTTATTTCGTCTGTTGTCAAGCGTCTGCGAAAGGCGTCTGTCGTCAAGGAAGGTGATTCTCGAACTACCGATTGCCGAGTGGTATCATAGAGGCCTGGGTTTCGACAGAATCTTGCAGAAAGGTTGTTGTTGTTGTTGTTGAAGTTTTTATAGTTGACATCGGTTCAATGTAAAATTTGTCGTTCAATGTATAGTTTATAGTTAAGGTCGATTCAATGTAACCGGTTTTCCGAGTACGCGGAAGAGAGAAGGAAAGATCTAGAGCTAGAGAGAGCCTGCTACATACGTATGTAAGCAGCCTCGCCGCTACCAAGCACTATAGGTCAATGAGCGGCGTTTATTCTATTTAGGTTCAGACGGACCAACGAACCATTCCCAACCAGGGGTGACCATAGAAACTGAAACTAGTTTCAGTTTCAGTTACTATAAATATACTGAAACTGAAACTGAAACTAAAATAGTCAGCCATATTGAAACTGAAACTAAAACTCCACAAAAGGAATCCAGTATTAGTGCAATACTGAAACTAGTTGCAGTACACACTACTGAAACTAGTTTCAGCTTCAGTATTAGTGCTTGAGGCGTATGTTTGGTTGATTTGGCACTTTGTTTGATTGACCATGACGAAAAAACTTGGAATGCATTTTATTTATGGTAATCAGCAACGCAGCAACGCATCTATGTATGTATGAAAGATTTATGTAGGCTTTACAGCCGCGAGCAGCGTACTTAATACTGAAACTTAGTTTCAGTAACTGAAACTAAAACTCAAAAAAATTTCGTTACTGAATCTGAACCTGAAACTAATATGAAAACTGGTACTGATACTGAAACTGAAACAAAATCAGTTTCTATGGTCACCCCTGTTCCCAACGGTAATTCTCTTCGCACCTACAGTGACAGAAACACACACCCCTGACGCATTTGTCACTCGCCAGTGCGCAATTGGCTGAGAGTTCGCTCGAACCGATATGGCAGCGTCTGAGTGAGTTACACTCCTCCTTTAAATGCGCATTGCACAACAGAGTGACATGTCACGGCGGCGCACGTGCATCTGCACATGTCTCTGCGATACACGCAGCCAACAAACAGCCGGCGTGCGAACTCGGTTCGATTAGGAGGGAGTGTAATGTTCTGAGTACGATCACGGTGCGCTCTTAGTTTGTCACAAATTGTTATCGAGTAAGATGCGTGTAACCGCACGTCACCGCACCGTCTAAAAGCAATTGCACTCGCACGAAAGAGGGAAATGCGATTACGTTGGCCTGAATGTGAACCGATTCAGGCCTTCATCAGAAGCAACGCAGTGATAAGCACAGTGTGTAAACCGTAAAGATCAACGGACTAACAGATTGAATCACAAGGCTCGATCACGATATCAAGACCAAAGCTAAATGTACAGTACGGTACCTCAGGAAGACGTAAGGTATACTGTAGACAGAAGAGTATTTCATAAATACCGCGCCATGAAAGAGCGTAATAAAAATTCGACGAAACGGATATTTCGCTTTCTCGAAAGCGCATCAATTTCACTTCGGCGGGACGCTACTTATACCCGCATCCTTCGCCATCGAGTGAAATTCGCTCGACTCGTCCGCCAGCAGGTTTTCGGGCGAATCAAATTCCAGGATTTTACCCTCGCCCAGCACGAGAATTCTGGAACGATTTAAACTGCTACAGTAGGATGGACGAAAGTGGAAAGAGTCTGAGAGTACATACCTAGCAACAAAATCGAGTAGACAGAAGCATGAATTGAGAGCTAACGCTATGCTCAGACTGCACCTGCAACTCGCTACAGATAGTAGTCTTAACCTTCTGAGTCTAGGCTAAGTCTCACGTTAAGATGCATGGGTTGCCTAAGGCTTGAGCCTACGCCTAAGCCTGACTAACCCTCGAGCCAATCTTCATTAGCCTAAGTCTGAGCCTAAGTAAGCCTAAGCGCAACCTCAGCAAAGCCATTCCGAGGTGAACGTCACTCTATGGTCTGTGTGGTTCGCTGTCACACTTTGGTTGGAACTCGCATTCAAACGGTCGCTGTGCGTCTTATGTAGCTCTGCACACACTGTGTGGGTGCTATACCTGTCGCTGTCGAGTATGGTGTTGAGTCTGTGGGCGATGGTGAGTATGGTGCAGTCGTGGAATTCCCTCCTAATCGTCTGCTGTATGAGAGCGTCCGTCTCGGCGTCCACAGCGCTCGTCGCCTCGTCCAACACAAGAATCTTACTCTTGCGCAACAGCGCCCTCGCAAGACAGAACAGCTGGCGCTGGCCCACGCTGCAAAATATTGCAGAGTTGGTGAAATTCTTCACAAGGTACAGTATTTGTAGATTCAAGAACCTCAAGTTCTCCCCTCCCTCGCTGATCAGGTACTCGAGCTTGGAAGACAGGCCGCTGAAAAGTTGATAGAATTACTATACGAATTATGCCCCGCTTGAGCGAGGATTGCAAGCATGCAAATTCGCGGCAAACCCATGGCTCAAGAATGGACATTGCGACGAATTTGCATAGACAACACACGGACTACGGACAGATTTGCATAGTTACAACTCAAGCCTTGAGCGTTACTTCAAGTCACAAATTCAGCTCGAACCTGACGAAAGGCTTCAAGTGTGCATGCTCCAAGGCATTCCAAAGTTGTTCGTCCGTCGTCCGACCGAAGGGGTCCAGATTCATTCTCACAGTGCCCGACAGTAGAACGGGCTCCTGAAATGGAGTGGCGTGTTTTGGTGACAACGTAAGTTTGTGGGTGAAACTGCAAATTGGGCGTGCTTAATTTCGCTAGACGCTACTGTATTGTGCGCGGCTTTGCTTGCACTTGCAACTTGCAACACCGCAAGCAAAGTAAAGTTGAATACGAACGCCACAACGTGTCTCCATGTGGTCGCTTCAATTGATTGCAAACCTGCGGAATGATGGTCAGCTGATTTCTCAGGTCATGTAGTCCCATCTTGGAGATGTCCAGTCCATCGATAGTGATCTGGCCCCCAGCTGGCTCGATCAGACGAAAGAGCGCCAGCGTCAGACTGCTCTTGCCTGCAATTCAAGGGAGGAAGCGTTGGTGCGTTCGCTTACGCGTGTGTGTCTGTGTGTTCGCTCGTTTGTTCGTTCGTGCGTGTGTGTGTTCGTTCGTTCGCACCGTAGGTACATATGTACCTGCTCCAGTGCGTCCGACGATGCCGATTTTCTCCTCTGCTCGAATGTTGGCCGTTAACTCTTTGATGACCAGGTCCAACCCGGGTCTATAGCGGGTCTGGTAGCTTTGGAAGGAGACTTGACCCTTCTTTGGCCAATCCTTTGGCGGTTTGGCGTCTGGAGAGCTACTCCAATCGGCCTGAAATTCTGTGTGTGTCAGCTTTGTTGCACGTAGAAACGCAACATGTGCTCCAAAGTTGCAAAGTGTTACAGACCTCGGTTGGCGTCTCGCTATACTCCTTGATTCGTTCCACAGCGACAACGTTGGCTTCGAACTCGCTGCTCATTCGCACCACCCAATTCAGAACTTGCGTGATCTAAATAGGAAGCCAGAATAATATTTGAGATCAAATAAGAGCAAATTAATGGAATCATTATTAAGATCTGCATCATAATCATCAAGATTAAATTAATTTAACTTAATTTCATTGACATCTTTAACCTACACTGGATTAATTTAAACGCTAGGTTGCTCTGCCTCAGACTAATATGTATACTCCTACACTGTTGCGTTTAATCGTATACACGGTAGTTTAGAAAATATATTCTTGCACAACGTTTCACCTGCAACGCATAGGACAGCGCTACACCGACCAAACCAGCGCTGACACTCCCATTCTCTCTGAAGAACACAGCCAACAGAGCCGCCAACAACACAATGACGTTTCCGATTGTCTCGAGACGAACGGCCAGCCAGCTAAAATGCGCAAAGAATATATTGTTGAAATTGTAAAGTATGGGTAGAAGTTGGCATACCGATTTGCGCAAATGTTGGGATAGTAGCTGATCAGATTATGGTCCACTTTGCGCTCTGAATCGGTGATGAATCGATCCTGCACGTTGTAGGCTCTGATGGATGGCGCGCCCTACATGTTAGAAATTTTCTAGCGTTTAATTTCCTATTATTAATAATTGTTTTATTATTGATTTTATATGTTTTTGTTTCATAATGTTTCCGTTTATTCGCACCTGTACTGTTTCTTGGAAGTGGGAATAGATGGGCGATCGGCTAATCGACTCCAGGCGCTTCAGTTGGCGAGTAGTGCTTACGTAGTAGCGCTGAAATAGTCATCAGATTGTGGTAGAATATGTACCCGGGTGCATAGCTCATTCCGTGACCATATACCTAGTTTTCAGTATCGAAAGAAGTGTATTGTCTGAAGGACAAACCCATTCGTTCTATGTATTTGTCCTTCATATGTAAAGACAAGACAAAGCACCACAAGACAAATCTCGATCGCTCCAGAGAGTACATGATGGATAGTGACACAATGTGTTAATTTTGTAACCTTATTGGATTTTATTCCTCACCAGCATCAGAACGTAGATGATGGCCAGCGGTACGATGCCGACAGCGAACCATGGCGTGGCGTAGAGGATCATGACCAGAGTGCAAGTCACGTCGAAAGCGCACATTATGAACGCGCGCACGTTTTGGGGCAGAATTGAGTCGACGACCTCGATTTCCTGAACGTGCAGTATACAATACAATACAATACAATACAATACAACATATTACAATGCAATACAATACAATACAATACAATACAATACAATACAACATATTACAATGCAATACAATACAATACAATGCAATACAGTACAATACAATACAATACAATACAATACAATACAATACAATACAATACAATACAATACAATACAATGCAATACAATACAATACAATACAATACAATACAACACGATACAATACAATACAATACAATACAATACAATACAATACAATACAATACAATACAATACAATACAATACAACACGATACAATACAATACAATACAATGGAATATCAACAGCAATGCTCACCCGTCCAAATCGGTTCAGAATTCGTCCCAGTGGCGTGACGTCAAAGAAAGCCATGGGGGAACGCATGACGTTGTGTAGCAGGCCCGCGTGGAGTTTTCGACTGGACACAACCATTCCCATCGCCATAAATACGGCGGCTGCACAAGCCAGCACCGCTAAAATTGAATGCAAATGCTAGGCGATGCAATACTCAGTTGAGCAGTGGACAAACTCGTTTGACTAGTTTAAGTGCAAACAAATGGGTCTCAACTGTCATTTCAACAAAACGATCACATCCTATTCTCAATGACGCGCGCAAGTTGCGCCATCGCATGGGCCATCCTAAGTCTAAGTCTGAGCCTAAGTGCATGTACCTTCGGCCATTCCCAAGGCCGTATACACGGCGAGTCGAACGACTAAGCTGTAGCCTTCCTCCCTCTGCTGACCCGTTTGGATTCTCTCCGCTTCATCCGACCTAAAATGCCGCAGTCTGATTTTGAATTTGAAATCCTTTGAACACATCAAACTACAGTATGACGAACCAATCGGCCAGCCACAAGTTGTAGCCGACCCTTGAAGTTCCACTGAGCGCATTGACGGTTATTGTCGCGAGGACAATCATATAGCCGATGGACTTGATGTAAGTCAAGTAGACCGACCAGGACACCTGCGGTGAAGAGAGCGCTACGTTGTGTCGTACGCGATACAACGGTATGTTATGAGACTATGCAGGCATTTTGTGCTATGCATGCTAAGTTAGACGCATGAGTTTAGTTGTGCTGCACTATTGGCTCGCGTGACGACGCACGCACGCAGTAAGTTCTGCGCTGGTTCAAATAACGTTACGTACGTCATGGTATTTCGCAAACGTGTCTTGTAGGCACGTTGCGTTATTGCGTCGCGTTGTACATCTCGTTTCGCCGCTTACTGCACATTCTAAGCAATCTACGCCCTGCTCTATAATATTTAAGCATATTTCTGTGATTTCTATGACGTTGCAACTAGGGACCGTTGTACTGTTCATCATCAGAGCATTCCTAGCTCCTCCCTCACCCTCCCCTTCTCCGCCTCCTCCTCCTGAATGAGTTTGTCCTCTTTCTCCTCCTCCCCCTCCCCCTCCACCAATTCCTGCGCCTTCTGCAAGTCGTCTTCGAGTACGGTATTGGACCGATTCAAAACCGGTATGGAGCTGCGGCGTCGACTGGTGACGCTCCTCTTGCGACTGCGGCGAATGCTGGCTCCTGCTTTGAAGCGACCGGACCCACGGGAGACTTGCGACAGGGTGGAGACCTGAATGGGAATGGATGGGGATGGGATAGTGTGCTTGGTGGAAAGATGGGTACTGTAGCATTAAAATGTGCTAATGAATGCCGCAATTCTTGGCATAAGCTGTCGGAACGGAATGGAACTTGTTGCCATGACAGAAGAATTACCACACAACACGACAAACACGTGAATCATAATGCAACGCAAATACGTGTTACAAGGTCTTAACGCACTGTATGCAGCCACCGTATTGTGGAATAATACATGCGGACAACATCACAAGACTGTACGACATATCGTAAGCGTAGCGACGTACAAATAACAGGCTAAAGGCAAGCAGCATGCTCTTAGGGCAGCTACTGTAAGTTGTACTGGACATACTACCGTAATCGGGCCACAGTAAGTACACAAATAAGCATAGCTAGCTAGTACCTGACGTCCGTAGTCAGGCCTTTGACCCCGAGCGGGCAGGGGCGACGACGGGCCTCCAACGCTGCTGCTGATCGAGCGCAGTCGCTCCAAAATCGGTCCCGCAAAATCCTCGTCTTCCTCTCTTATGGACAACTGTTTGGTGAGCTGACGCTCGAGTTTCCGAAAGGTTTTCGGGTCGACGCGACTCAACTCTTCCAATACTTCGCCTATGACTTCTGAAATAGAGGGGATTACGGTAGAGCATGCGTGATTTAGCTACGGCGTTTGAAAGATTGACATTTGTGATGAAAATCTGAGATATTGCTGGGGTTAGTGCACTTTTGAGGGAACATGTCCTCAAAACCCTATCGAGTGAATCACACATCGTATCATGCGCAAATTTCTAATCATGATACTGTAGATTTTGAATGCGTGCGGTACCGTACCCTCTTGAGCGGTGTCGCCTAACAGCGAGTCGGAATCCTCCTCCTTCTTCTGTTGCTGCTGCCTCTGCACTTCTTCCATAAGGTAACTTTCCAGATACGCGGCGAACGCCCCTCGCTTGTTAATCAATTGCATATAGGTGCCCGATTCCGTGATTTGGCCGTCTGAATTTGCATAAGGTAATCGGGGAAATACTACGGTAGGTCGAAAATGCGAAGCGCACCAGTCAAGACGACGATCTTGTCGACGTGTTTCAGGTAGGTCAATCCGTGAGTGACGAGTACCCTGGTTTTGCCCTTCAAAATCCCCTCGGGACCAATGACGTGCTCGAAAATGTGCTTGCCGACGTGGCTGTCCACTGCTGATAAGGGATCGTCCAGCAGATACAGATCCTTATCTTGATAACAGGCTCTGGCCAGACTGATCCTTTGCTTTTGGCCTCCCGATAGATTGATGCCCTGTAGAGTGAGGAAAATTTCAATATTCTTCGAAACATGCTAATTCGGCATTTGAATTTGGCGGCTACAGTACCTTCTCGCCGATTTCCGTGGAGTCACCGGCGGACAAAGTGGTGAAGTCGGCGCGAAGCGCGCACGCGTCGACGACCTAAAATTTTTTCCAACTTTTAACGTCATATCTTGGAAATTGTGCAAAAATGTATCTTGGTGCTGCCGAGTTCCATACCTTGTCGTACAACTCTTGATCGAAGTCCGTCCCGAATGTGACGTTCCCTCTAACTGTCATGTTTTGGATCCACGCCTGTTGCGGCACGTAGGATATTGATCCTTGGACGTTCACAGTTCCTTTGAGTTTCTCCATTTCTCCTGAATTCGGACAAAATTCAAACTTGGAAGAGACTGGTTTGAAATCGGAAGCTATCGTACCCAAGACAGCGTTGAGAAGACTGGACTTGCCGCTGCCCACCGATCCCACAACAGCCACCAACTTCCCCTTTGGGACGTCGAAATTGACATTCTGCAGCGCTGGCGCCTCGTCCGATTCCAGGTCCCAATCGAAAGTTCCATCGGAGATTGTTATGGCGTTTTCTGAAGGTAAAGAAGTTGGTGATGACAATGCAATTTCAAAATTGATCGCGCAATCGTGCGTGTAACTTGGGCCTGGCGAAGGAGGGATCTTAGGGTGGAGTCCGTGTTTCACCCCCCACCCCCCACCCCCCCACCCCCCCCCCCCCCCCCTCCCTTGAGGCAAAGGAGCGATTTCTGTGCTTTAGAGTAAAATATCAATAAATTTCTGTGCTTCAGAGCAAAATACCTGAATGGAAACCCTCTTCCTCTGTCAATTACCTAACATCCCCCCTCCCCCACACACACTTCTGAGATTGCTTCTCACCTGGTCCAGAGTCCGATCGGTCGACTAAGTCGGGATCGATTTCTTCTCCGCAGAGAAATCGGACCAATCGCTTGTTGCTGACCCACCACTGCACGGCCAGACCGATCACCATGGGTAGAATGGTGAGTGGGAAGCGCAGAATATTGAAGTAGGCGATGGAGACGAAGGCAACCTGTGACATTGGCCGGTGCACACTTTTCTTGTTGTGTAGAGTAAGAAAAGTGTGACCTCTCACCTGCGGCGTCAGCACGTTGTTCACGGGGTCCATAACGACGAAAATGGCGAATGAGACGACGGCCACCTATAAAATAGAGTCGTCATCAGTTCATGCCAAAATTTAATTTGTTTCATACTTTGAGTGATAATTCCTTCAAACAACGCACCAGAAACGGCGAGCTGGCCCAGGAAAGGGTCATTCCGGCTATCAGATAGGCCAGCTTCTTCAGCACGTTCACTTCCTTGTTTCGAATGGTCAGAATCTGCAAATACTTCTTAATCAGTATTAACAAATAATGATAAACTTTCTATAATAAACAAATCACCATGTCTTCCATGCTGGGCTCCCAGGCGTACAATTTCAGCACCTTCATTCCATTCAAGAGTTCGTTCATCATTTTGATGCGATCGTCTTTGTGCTTCATCTGTTGCACCTGAAAGACACTTTCACAATCATTGACATCACAATGCAGTGTCAGTAATGATAAATCCATACCTGAAGTAGCCTCATCTTGTTGGAGATCCAGGCGTTAATTGGGACCATCAAAACCAGGACCACCAAGCCACCAAATACGGCGATACCCAGAATGTTCCACAAGAAATAGATGGAGAGAATGATCTGAAGACAAACGTTAGAAGGAAATAATTTTTGATAACATTAAGAACAGACTGTTCTTTTGAATGCGTGTAGCAGCAACCTGCAACGGCGACGACCAGAAGAGGTTGTAGAATTGAGCGAATTCCAGAAATCGCTGGACGTCCACAGACATTAGATTGACAATCTCGCCGACTGTCGTGTTCTTGCGAGCGGTGTTGGAGAGTCGAAGAGACTGGAACAGCATCACAAGAAGGTACATAGTTAGGCTCAGTACCTCAACCAGTGACTCACTCACTTACAGTCGCACTCATTCGCTTACTTGCTCACCCACTCACCTTATTGAACACCGCAGAGGTCAGAACGGTTCTCAAGTTCATGCCGAAGCGGAACATGGTGTGCATGTACTGCTGAAGCACCATGGTCTGCACAAAGGCCGCCACAAACATGCCGATGCCAAGGGCTATTCCCCTCCACAGAGGGATTGATCTGTCAGACATGAAGGCCAGCAGTTGGCTGAAATAGAATAAAGCTTTTGACAAACTAGCCGTTCCTTCCTGTTGCAGAAGAATTTGTGTGATCTGAATAGCACGGAATGTAGTCGTCAATGGCCGTAATGTCCTGTTGCATAATCTGTCCTGTTGAAGGTCTGTCCGTTGCAAGGTCTGTCCTGTTGTGAGCCAACGGCGCTGATCGCCTCGCGCGTGCGCCGCAACGTCCGTCCTGTTCATTGTCAAGGTCTGACCTGTTGCAAGATTTATCCTGTTGAAGGGTCTGTCCTGTTGCAAGGTCTCTCCTGTTGCAAGGCCTGTCCTGTTGCAAGGTCTGTCCTGTTGCAAGGTTTGTCCTGTTGCAAGGTCTCTCCTGTTGCAAGATCTGTCCTGTGGTAAGATCTGTCCTGTTACAGGATTTGTCCTGTTGCAAAATCTGTCCTGTTGCAGGTCTGTCTTGTTGCGACCCAACGGTGCTGTCCTGTTGCAAGGTCTGTCCTGTTGCAAGATTGTCCTGTTGCAAGATTTGTCCTGTTGCAAGATTTGTCCTATTGCAAGATTTGTCCTGTTGCAAAATCTGTCCTGTTGCAAGATTTGTCCTGTTGCAAGATTTGTCCTGTTGCAAAATCTGTCCTGTTGCAAGATATGTCCTGTTGCAAGATCTGTCCTGTTGCAAGATCTGTCCTGTTGCAAGATCTGTCCTGTTGCAAGATCTGTCCTGTTGCAAGGTCTGTCCTGTTGCAAGATCTGTCCTGTTGCAAGGTCTGTCCTGTTGCAAGATCTGTCCTGTTGCAAGATTTGTCCTGTTGCAAAATCTGTCCTGTTGCAACGTCTGTCCTGTTGCAAAATCTGTCCTGTTGCAAGATTTGTCCTGTTGCAAAATCTGTCCTGTTGCAAGATCTGTCCTGTTGCAAGATCTGTCCTGTTGCAAGGTCTGTCCTGTTGCAAGATCTGTCCTGTTGCAAGGTCTGTCCTGTTGCAAGATCTGTCCTGTTGCAAGATTTGTCCTGTTGCAAAATCTGTCCTGTTGCAACGTCTGTCCTGTTGCAAAATCTGTCCTGTTGCAAGATTTGTCCTGTTGCAAAATCTGTCCTCTTGCAAGATCTGTCCTGTTGCAAGATATGTCCTGTTGCAAAATCTGTCCTGTTGCAAGATCTGTCCTGTTGCAAGATCTGTCCTGTTGCAAAATCTGTCCTGTTGCAAGATCTGTCCTGTTGCAAGATTTGTCCTGTTGCAAGATTTGTCCTGTTGCAAAATCTGTCCTGTTGCAAGATTTGTCCTGTTGCAAGATCTGTCCTGTTGCAAGAATTGTCCTGTTGCAAGATCTGTCCTGTTGCAAGATCTGTCCTGTTGCAAGATCTGTCCTGTTGCAAGATCTGTCCTGTTGCAAAATCTGTCCTGTTGCAAGATCTGTCCTGTTGCAAAATCTGTCCAGTTGCAAAATCTGTCCTGTTGCAAGATCTGTCCTGTTGCAAGATTTGTCCTGTTGCAAAATCTGTCCTGTTGCAAGGTCTGTCCTGTTGCTCCTGTTGCAAAATCTGTCCTGTTGCAGAAGGTCTGTCCTGTTGCGAGCCAATGGCACTGGTCGCCTCGTGCGACCATCCTGTTGCAACGTCTGTACTGTTGCAGCATTTGTCCTGTTGCAGCATTTGTCCTGTTGCAGAAAGTCTGTCCTGTTACACGCCGACAGCGCTGACTGCCTCGCGAACGCGCCGTACGAAGCGCCGCGCAAAACAAATGATAGAGAGCGGGCAGATTTTCCTGTTGCAAAATCTGTCCTGTTGCAAGATTTGTCCTGTTGCAAAATCAGGCCTGTTGCGAGCCAATGGCACTGGTCGCCTCGCGCGACCATCCTGTTGCAACGTCTGTACTGTTGCAAGATTTGTACTGTTGCAGAAAGTCTCTCCTGTTGCAAGCCAACGGCGCTGACTGCCTCGCGAACGCGCCGTACAAAGCGCCGCGCAAAACAAAGAGCCGCCAGATCCAATGCGAGCTAAGGGGAGCGAGCCTGATTGAGCGGCGACGGTGCCTTGCCGTAGTGTTCAGGCGATGCCTGCGTTGAAGGCAGGCAGCAACAGGCGGCGCTGGCCGTGCAGCGATTGATTGCCGCCGCTGGCGTCCCGCTGGCGTCTAGGCGCGCGCGTGCTGAAGCGTCGCGTGGCGAAGTGCTAGCGAGGCAAGCGCATGCTGAAGCGTCGCGTGGCGAAGTGCTAGGGAGGCAAGCGTGGACGGACAGACAGACGGACAGACACTACACCTAGCTAGCATAGTAATGTAGACTAGAGCCTTTAGCCCGTAGGAGATTCTCTATAGCCTAAAGCCTATTGAGTTGTGCACAGTGAGCCACTGCTCACAACGTGTATCAGCCCATGGTGCACAGCCACTGCTCACAACAGTCCATTGGACTTTTCAGATAGAGCTCAAGTCACTTGATACTATGCCCTTGCCAGTGCCTGCATTTAGGGATGCACCAGCTCCCATGCCCCAGAATACACTAAGTTTAACACATAGATGTTTGCATTTAGCCCATAGGTGTTTTCAGATTGATCTAAGGTCGTTTGACAATGTGCCCTTGCCAGTGCCTGCATTTACCATCGCACCTGCTCCCTTGCCTCTAAATACACCTCAGAGTCTCACAGCGACAACTCAGCAGTGAATGGTGACACAATAGCGCGAAATGCCTGCTAAAGTGGCATGCCAGTCACTCCATAGTGCTCAGAATGTACTGTGCAGTCGATATTTTCGCAATTTTTGTGGAATTTTGACATTGGCCAATGTCCACAATAGGAGATGCAAAACTACAGACCACGACGGTTCTTTTGGTGTATAGATCATCGCGATCCGTCAACGCTGTCAAGAGTTATCGTGTTAACAGACAAACAAACAAACAAACAAACAAACAGACACACTCTATGCCGCTTAGTATATAGGATTGGAGGAAGCACTGATTGAGCAGTCAATGTGCAAGGTCACTTGAGAAGTGCCGGGCCCACGAAGGTTAACAGGTCTTGCGCCACCTTGAGTATGAATCCTACTCCAATGGCCGACGGAAACACCTGCCAATATAGAGTAACGTTGTAGGTATATGGCGCTGTAATACACACGCGCAATTCTGGCAGAAAGTTCACGCCACCGTACCTACAGAACTAACTCGGTGAAACGGTATTGCGACCCACAATGACACGCAAGGCGAGATTTTCGTGCAGTGAGAGATCGAACAAACTCAATCACTCCCACTCATATGCAATAAACTCAATTAGTCCTATTCGTATGCAGTACACTCGACGCGCTAGGTTGTGGGGCTGCGAAAGACACAAACCTAATGCACAATCGACCTTTCGTACCTTGGCAATGGCCCAAATGACAGAGGGGTACGATCCAACTGATTCCTTCTTCTTCTCCTTATCTTTGCCCATTTCTTCCGGACTCCCTTCTTTTGGGGCCACGCTGTTTGTGCCCTTAGGCGATTTAGACCGAATAATTTGGGCGACCGGCGGCGTGGCGTTTCCATCCACGCTTTCTTTCTGTCCGTTTTGTAGCGTGACACTAAAATCGCCCGCGAATTTCTGCTGGCGCTCTTTGGAAGCCGCGTCGGCTGCCTTGCGTTGGTAGGCTGAAAGTCTTGAGTGTAAACAAAGACGACAATGACATGGCAAAACGAAAATTGTAATTAACTACCTACACACAGACGGCGAATTCACATTATGAGTTTTGATGCTGAGCTTGTTGAGAAGATGTGGTCTATTTAATTTTCAGTTCACAGGCCAGTCAATCCCCTCAAAAGTTCAACTCCATTCACTACAGTATACCTTTGGCGCTTGGCAACCAGGCGCCCTCCCATTGCGGCACCAAATGTCTGGACGAATCGTTCTCGTTCAGAGTCCACAAATCCTTCTCTTCCAAGGGCCGTTTGTTCCCGATACTGACAAGCACCCCGTACCAATAGAAGAGCAATTGGTTGAGGTATGAGCTGCGTAGTTCCGGACATGGGTTCTGCAACAGTGACGCTGTCGTGAGGTGATGACCATTTATGGTTAGAATTAGTGCTGTCGTTGTGCACAAAAACTTTTGTGCACAAACCGTTGTCTTTGTCTTTGTGCACAAAACAACACAAAACAAAATTAATTTTGAAAGCCCCGGACAAAGACAAAACAAGACAAAATCGAAATGCTAATGAAAAAGGACAATTGTCCTTTTTTGTCCAATTTTGTCCGACAATTGGTTCATTATTGTCCTCTGCCAGGTAAATATTCATTAAAAACGCGCTATTTTGGATAGAAATATGCTGTAAATGTCTTGGGCAGCCCAAGGTTTTGGCATTTATATACGCAAGTCATTGACAGCTAGGCAAATGAATGACCTTTGTGGATTTGTTATCTTCCTTTCGACATACCGAGTGCTAATAAATTGGTCAATCAAACTTTTCGTTGTAATTTTGACTCAAAGGAGTGCAGCGGTGGATGAATCTTGGGTCGGACAAAACGATTTTTGTTGGACAAAATGCAATTTTGTCGGACAAAGGAGGACAAAAAAGGGCAAATGTGCACAAAACGAGACAAAATTGTCCTTTGAAGTTTTTCGGACAAGACAAAGACAAGACAAAATATATTCGCGCCAAAAGGACAATACGAAGACAAGACAAAATAGAAACTGCCCGGACAACGACAGCACTAGTTAGAATTGCGTTACAATTTCATGGAATGAAAAGCTCAACTTCACATTTTTTGTGTCAAATTGACGAGGGCAAAATGAATTTGACAATAAGGTGAACTTAATCCTCGCGCGCTTGCTGAAAATACTTGTTACAACAAATTGTCAACATTTTATCAAACATTCATTACAGTGTATTATCAATCAAGCAAACATGGCCATATTATTGTTGGAGCAGAATCGGTGAACAGCATACCTCTTTCAAATCGTCAGGATCCTTTGTCAGCTCCTCAACAAATGTACTCAGTATCAACTGAAGCAGAATCGCCGCATAGTAGACACCAAAGAGGATGAAATGGACGACATCCGTTGCAGTGTCCTAGAAGTAGGTACATACATTGAGATGACTGTAAGCAGAGGAAAACAGAATGAGAAGCAGTTTGAGATTTATACTAGCATTGCAGTTCGATGTGAATCGCATCATTGCGAAGTGTAGTTTGAGCCGTGGATGCCTTCTCCATCGTAGCCCCCCCCCCCACCACCACCACCTCCCCCCGCAGCCAACCTCCCTCTCCCCCCTCCCCTCCCCTTCCCCCGTAACTACCCCCCTCGGGCCCCGTTTCAGCCTCCGTTACCCCCCCCCCCCCTCCCCCCACATAACCGCGTTCGCGTGATGAAGATGATTGAGTCAGTTGTGCACCGCGTTTCAAAACTCTGCAAGTAGTTCTGCACTAGTGTAAGTTTATTTTCGCATTCTGTCTGGTGCAGGGTGCGTTATGTCCGGTGCGAATTCCTGCGCGCCGCATTAATTCCACGTGTTTGTACGTCCAGACTAATTCCATCAGCTAGCCGACGTCCTTAGCTTAGCTTAGCGCCAGTATCGTTCCCTCTACAAGCCGCTTATTGTTTGCTAAGTCAAACAAAGCGGCGCGTTCGAGTGTCGTTTCAGTTTGCAGGTGACGTGGCTACAGACGTGGCTAGCGTTGCGCAACAGTTGCGCGGAGAATGTCACTGGGTACACGCATTCTCAAACGCACCTCAAATAAACTGCCAATGTGCCACCGAAGCTCTGGCGCGCCGCAAATCGCGAAAAGAAGCCAGGAATTGAACAGAACTCCGCTGGTTACGACGCCTCGCCGTTGGCAGCCGTAGGTTAGAGCGGTAGCCAAAACCTGCAAGTTCACGTGATTTTGTGGATTGATTAACCATAGAATTGGCGTTTCGTTTCTCACCATGGAAGCCAGCAGAACCACCGGGTACACGAACCACACAGCACCCAGTGTTTCTGTATCGACGAATGCTCGAACGAGTGAATAGACGAGCATCGCGGCTGAGGTTATGCAGAGGACTGCGCACAACACCTGTTAGAACATATATGGCGGGGGTTGGTATAGTGGGCACGCGCAGCGACGACGACGACGACGATGACGACGACGACGATGACGACAACGACGGCGAGCTGTTTTATGCAGCGTTGAAAACGTTGTTCAATTGGTACAACGCGCAGCAACAAATCAACCTTTTATGAGATTGGAAGCAACGAGACCTTCTTCACGTCGTTATTCTGGACTCCTGTTTACATCGACTCATCAACCAAAACAGACCTGTTCTACAAAACAGTTCGCAGGGGTCAAATGTTGCGCAGGGAGACTTGAGCGAATGGGGGTTGATGTTGCCTGACATTGTCAGGTATCAGATCGCTCAATTAAGAAGCCGAAGCTTCCAGTCGGAACCGAGGTTCCAACGACTTGTTGCGATAACCCTACGCGCCGGACCGCTGCGATTCATTCCAATCGTAGCCTCCTTATATACCGCATTTCTGCAGGCGCAGCACATGCGTCGCGGGTGTGAGATCGGAGGTAGGCGCGCTCGTTGCGCGATATCGATTTTCTCAGTCAGTTACAGTTGGTGATTGCGCTTTTGATGACGACGACGACGACGGCGACGACGACGACGACGATTTCTCACCAGCTTTGCAATCAGCGTTCCCGACCATTTCAATGGAGCCAATTTGCCTTTCACTATGCCATACCATAAGATGGGGCTTGCGATCCACAGAAGCAAGCTCGGAATCCAAATCAGTAGTGTGTGTTGGAAGCACAGACCCAGTCTTGGAATACCAGTGGTGTTTAGTGTCTCTTGTGCGTCCTGAAATTGATAGTGTTGTAGATTGTAACGTCAATTATGTATAGCCAACTAAATAAATGGGTCTCACCAAGAAATAATCTCCGCAAAGCTGTTCCAGTAACCCTTCGGTCATTTTGTCGGCGAAATTTGTGGTATACCACCAATCTTTTGTCTTCTTGGCGTCTTTGTCTTTGTTTCCTCTCTGAAAACCGCAACGCACGATACTCCCAACCAAACAATACTATCTAAGACCTTGACAGAATCTGACAATCCCTCGCTAAGCGGCCGCCTTATAAGCAACAACTGGCTTCTACGTGTACACATCGCGACGCGCTCAGTTTATACGGACGGTTGTGCAAACACAACTTAAGAGAGAGGGGAGGGAGCAGCAGGAAGCATCTTGAGTTACACCTCTGTTTCCGAGGCTTTTCTTTGCCGCAGACGTTTTGCGTACAAAATGTCACATCACGCAACGTCACTTCAAAATAGGAAGAGCTAATAGACAGAGGAACCAGCCGATCGGAGCCCTTAAGTGGCTAGAGCATAGGACCAAACTTGCCCTACGAAACACGACGAATGCACCATACTTACCTAAGCTCTCTTAAGAGCTTAAAAGTTGTTATGTCTGAAGGAGCCACCACTTACGGTACATACATACGTGTGTACCTACTATGTGGCAGCTACGCAAAACATAAGACGTACGTATGAAGACGCAACACCACGCCACAAGCTGAATTTCGGCGCTGTTAACTGCGAGGGACGGATACTGTTTCTGTTTTGAAATCGGCTGGTTCTCAGCGAGCAACAAAGTACTGCTTACCGCGCCAAGGAGAGCCGCTCACTTCTAATTCTAACGCGCCGTACAATCCGCTTTATGTGGCCTCCTTATCAGTTGCACAACTTGTTTCCTGAGTTCAGGAGCGTGAGTCGGCATCATTGCGTCTTAACAGTTTGGGTGTACGTACACGTGAAGGAAATGTTGAGACGACGCGGGGGGGGGGGGGCACACTAAGCCAGTATGCTGCGTGGATGCGTAAGTACTATATCTTTAATCAATTATCCTTCCCCCTTTAATAGGTTAATTAATCCCACCCTCCAATCAATAGTATCCCCTCCGAGAGGGAGGTGGTGGGGTGTGGTTGACTGCAAAGGGGGAGGGGGAGGGGTAGCTTGGAGGAAAGGCCCCCCCCCCCCAGCACGCATTATGGTGCACTGCACCGCACTGCAATTCGCCTGTCGCGTGATTATTCACGTGAACTGTCGATGCTTCACTGGTTTGTTGGCTGCCGTTCGATTCCCGGTCGGTAACACACACAAACTGATAAGGCACACTGCGAAGCGTTTCGTAACGTCCTGGCGTGTCGTCACCTCTTCTTGTGGCAAACAAGGTGTTTCTTTCGAACTTTGGTGCAGAAAAGCGCAGGACTACATAACTTAACGTTCGGTGCACTGTGCAGACAACTGCTGGAACGACAAGACTACAGGGTTAAGTAAGACTCAAGAGAAGGGAACCCAAACGGGTCAAGAAATCACATATGATTTGTGACAATCGGTTGTGAGAACGCACAATCACGTAACTGTTGATAACATCAAGTGCTGCCTCTTTCATGTAGACTTATAATTAGGCCCAAGCGACTTTGACTGTTCTTATCTTCGGCTGTTCTTCCATACCAATCAGCATTTTGACATGTTTCCTTATCTGACTATTGAACGCCAGGTAGATAAATGGGTTGACAGCTGAAAATGACTATTTTGCATATTTTGCACTATATACTCCTCACCTATTCATCTACTCTACGGTAGTTCATCAAACCATAAATCGGTGCTACCCATTCTAGGTATACCCATATCTAACTTATTTATATCACTGTCAGTGTAGTTCCATCATATTATCAACTTGTCTTACACTAATTTTTACTTTATTTGCTTTATTCTATTTTACTCCACTTTATTGGCACTCCGCTTTGCAAAAGCAGGAGTGCTATAGGGGGCGTCGGATTGAACAGAATCATCTTACCAAGCTTTCTCGCGCTACACAAATCGGATCGCCAAGCGGTTTTTTGCGTTGGATAGGTTGAGTCGACGCGCAGCCTGGACAAGAAACTAGAAAATTCCGGTGGTGGAAGAATTTTGCGAAAATTCAAAACTTCGAATTTTTGCTAAGTAAAAAAAAAACAATACGCCATAACTCTCGCAAAAGTGGGCCGATTTTGACGATTTTTGGATATGTTGTAGGCCCTTGGATGTTCTTCAGAGCAAAACCGGAACGGGCTACCTAGGTGGTCCGACGCGGGAGTACGGTAGAAAATTTGAATTTTCAAAATTTTTTTCGACATTTAAAAAATCGTACCTCGAGTTTGCGACGGTGGATCGTCGCCCAACTTTACGCTGGCCTCGGCACTTGTATTACCTTTCGTTTGAAACCAAAAGCACCGAGATCGCTTGCGCCGTTCTTTCAAAACGCTGTGCCAAATGTCCCCGGTCTTGAGCGGAAATTTCGGTTTTTCGACTTTGGGTGGAGATTTGGCTTGGAAAGCGTGCCTTTAGCGGTACATTGACAATCGCAACGTGTTCTACGTCAAAAGCTGGTCTAGACAAAGTGTCTTGACTATTTTGAGCTGCCGTACCCCGGCCGCGCCGAATTTTTGAATCCCGGGGTCAAATTCTCCGAAATTGAGTTTTCACGTGTTTCGGGGGTATTCGACGACGCTGAACACGAATCCGGTGTTTGTTTTGCGATTTCGGACGCCTTTACCTTCATTTCGGCGCCCGGCCGGCCAAAAATTGGGTCCGGGGGTCGAATTTTCAAAATTGAGTTGACAGTTGTTTCTGGGCTTTCTGATGCCGCAGAACACGAGTCCGGCGTCTGTTTTGCGATTTGCGGTGCATTTACGCTGCATTCAGCGTCAGAGAACACACCCAAAGCATGTCCAAACATGTCCAAACTTGTCATAATTTGTCAAAACATGTTCACACTTGTCCAATCATGTTTAAACTTGTCCAAATTTGTTTGAACACTTTCGTCGGCGCTGAACACGAATTCGGCGTTTGTTTCCGTGAATGCTTATTACCGAGTAGTGCGACGAGCGACCAGTCTGCTTTGCCTCGGAACAAGCGGAGTGCCACCCTGAAGGTCCCCTTCAGCGTTAATCTAGTTACCAGAATTGAAGATGACGAAGTTGCTGATGGCCAGACTTCCAGCGAACACTGAGCCCAAATATTGACCGAACATCCCCAAAATCCATCCAATATTCAGAAAAGAGGAAATCTCAATTTGTGTAACAATGGTGATAATTAGGCCTTGAAAGAGCAAAGATTTCTCCTTGCTATTGCTGCCGCCAGACCCTCCCGATCCAGAGTTGTAGTAGACCTAAATTGAAGAATACTGTAGTTGATTTGTATCTAAGATAGGCCTCAATTGCTTTTCATCAGAGTGAAATCATTCTAACTTACTAAACTTGTGGTAATTTAATGTAACTGATATGTAACGTATTAAACAAGCTAGAATTGGAAACTTATACTTTGTTAAATAAAATTTATATCTTATCAAACAAACTAGAGTTAGAAACGTTCGTATCCAGCCTAATCAAATTTTATCTTGAAAGATTGTAGCTGCTCAGGTTTTTTAAATTAGCATTGCGTCCTGGTTACTCATTGGGTTCTTTCCTTTGCTATACGGCATACGCAATTCTTGCAAACTCACCTGTGCTAGTCTATAGTCTGCTACAAACAAACTGACACCAACCTTGAGATAGAGATACGTCGCGACGTACAAAGCCAGCGAAAGGTAGCATATCTTGAAGGTGCACCAGACGTACGCCTCGTGAATGTAATTCAACCCTCCATAGATCACATTTGTGTCGATTAACTCCAAAGTATCGCTCGACACATTACGTTCGAAGAAGAAATAGAAACCCTTGTGATTAAACTTTTTAGACTGGCCTAACATCTCCGTCAGAAACCCCTTTAATCCAGTGAGAAACCAGACGACGGACAATGGTATTAACAATTGCTTGCCTTCGAACAGCCATTCGTACAATTCCTCGTTCACAAAACACAGAAACCGGTTCACAGAGATAAAGAACGACGTTATAAGACAGTGATAGAACGCTACAGTATCCAAAGTGGCTAGAAACACCAGCAAATTGCCGCTACCGTACAACGGGCGGCCGGTTAAAGAAAGAGGAATTGCCACGATATACTGCGAGAGAAATATGCCCAAATCGCCAATCGCCAAGTGCCACACCAAGTAGTAAAAGTGGTGCTTCTGATGAAATTCCTTGCGATACTTCCACAGAGCTGATAGAACCAGAACATAGGCGATTGTACCGACAGTTGTGAACGCAAAGTAGCTAACACTAGCCGCCAATCGGTCACTTAATGGTGGAACAGTAGACATTGCGGAAGCGATTGACTAGAGTACTTGCTTTGGATTACGGTAGGTCATACTTGATTGGTTCGCAAATGTGTATTTGTGAACCGCGAGATGACACATGGCCGGTCAGAGAAAGATAATTGGAATTGTGCCCTGAGGATACGTCGGTTAACCACGTAAGGGCCATGTTACAAGTTGTGAAGCTTCGTCGAAGACGAATTGTCGAGCAGACGCGGGTAGGATAGTGACGCATGTTTGTGTGTAACTATAACACACGGTTGCGTGACTTCAAGTAATCGATTGTTTCAGAATAGCACACAATTGACACACTTGTTGAAGTTAGCCTGTGTATTTGCAATCAAAGTGCACGACAGATGTTACGCAAGGTTGGCGGGCAAACTCGTGAGTAGCAATAGTTCCTGCTTTCGGGAGTAGCGTGCGGCGATCGTTTAGCAGGTGAATTGCGAATGACTTGTTGATCGTTTTACTTGGGCATCGAACGATCGCGCGTACGCTACGCCAAAGGAGCTATTAGTCGTACACGGGGTACACCGCTGAGATTTAATGCGAGAATTGCACCTCATCGATTGTGCAACGACCCCAGCGTTAAAACAAATTCAGCCAAATACACATCTGTTTCCAAAAGACGCCCTTGATCGTAAAATTCGTCTATGTCACTCAAATTGACTGACTGCGTTTCCTCTAAGGCTGTAACTCTCATCTCTGCTGAATGAAGGGGAAATAACGATCCATTCGAACCAACTCCCAGACTGGATTTTCAGAGAGAGAAGTCACTGCACTATCTGCATCACCACATGCGCGCGCGTTACCCACGCTCCACAAGAGAACGAAAGGGGGGGGGGGGGGGGTGACACTCTCACTCGTCATAGCCTGAGGGCAAACAACGCGTTACTATGCGCGCGGCACCCGCCTTTGACAGGGGCCGCTCCTGCGCTTCACGGTCCGAATATGGAGCGTGTGCGCGCCCGCGCGAAATCGTCAAATTTCCCTTTTGGACGCGCGCCGCACGAGCGGTAGAGTGGGTGCACCACACCACTGGAGCGCGCAACTGGGTTGACCACCACCACCCCTCCCCCCGCTCCCCCCCCCCCCCCTCGGGGGGGGGGGTCGGGGGGCTGGGGGGGGGGGGGGGTGATGGGGGGTTAGAGGGCGCGACAAAACACGCGGTCGCACACGTGTAACTGCCCACTACCTACGCACACACTGCGACAAATCCGACGACGTGCCGACGGGCGGGGTTTGTCCCATTTTCCGAAAATGCCCCCCTCGTCAGACGCGTAGAGAGGGATTACTCAATCGGACGGACTCTGTCGTCCTGTCGAGTGGTCGTTACGCGCGTGCGAATGTGCGTGTCTGTCAGTCAGTGAGTACCTGTCGCGTCTGCACGCGTGTCTGCGTTACATACATCCTCCCTACTAATCTCCGAATCTCTGTTTGTCTGTTTGTCTGTTAGCACGATAACTCTCGACAGCGGCGACGGATCCCGGACATCTATACACGAAAAGAACCGCCTTCCGCCAGGGACCAGCTGGCCGAAGTTTGGTCTTGGGCCGCCGTCGAAATTCGGTCGAAATTCCGAAAATATCGTTTTTTGGCACATTTTTGGCGCTAACTCCCGACTGCGGCGGCGGATCGCGACGAGCCGTGCATCAACGGAACCGCCGTTCGACGCTGCACCATCTGGCCCAAGTTTCGTCTTCGGCCGCCGCCTAAATCGTCCGAAATTCGCGATATTCGGGCAAATTTCGGCCGTTTTCGGAAGAACATTCTTCGCAACAACGATTACCATTCTGCCATAGTACGGCTTGCTACGCTGTGACTTGCGCACCATTTGCTTTACACACTGTGTTCGCTGTGAGACCCAATTTGATAACAATATGCTTTACACACTGTCAAAGCACCGTCAACACGGGGTTTCGTCTTCTGGCCAAGAACGGCGCACGAGTCACGGGCACAGGCGAAGCGCAAAACGTCAGTTTGTCTTCTAACCAACCAAAACGTCGGTTTGTCTTCTGACCAAGAACGGCGCATGAGTCACGGGCACAGGCGAAGCGCAAAACGTCGCTTTGTCAGGTGCCACTGTCCCGGGCGGTCTCTTTGCTGATTACATAGAGAGGCGCAGTCGGCGCAAAGCAACATCGAGACCGGCGACCTCCAACCTTGACAGAAGCTGCAGCGCGTCAGCTGCGCGACATCGGTCCTCTGAAGCTGCAGCGCGTCAGCTTCACGACATCGGTCTCTGAAGGTGCAGCGCGTCAGGTGAGCGACATCGGTGTTTGAAGCTGCAGCGCGTCAGCGGCGCGACATCGGTCTCTGAAGCTGCAGCGCGTCAGCTGCGCGACATCAGTCTCTAAAGCTGCAATGCGTCGTCCACGGGCTATAGACCCTAGTTTGGTAGTATGTTACAGAGGCGCTCGAGCTGTCCAGGACAGTTGCGTGCTTTGAATGACATCCCTTCCCTTCCGGGTTGAAATCCGCCCGTGGCATTGATCTGCCGGTAATAGTGTCTGCATCGGTTGTTGCGGCTTGTTAGGGTTATTAACTGGGTCGCGCATCAGCCTACGTCTCACATTTGGAAGCTAGCGAACAAAGTTAAGAAACCAGCAGTCAGCCAGATACAATAGCAGGTTCAGTAGTCCATTTCGGTCAGGGTTGGTATTCGCATGCCATGTTGCTTGGTGATTGTTGTGAGCCATGAAAGTGAATCTTTGACTTCTCTTCAGTACTGCATTCGCTCAGACGTCTTTCATTTCCATCTAGTTGCGTCAGCTACAGTATGTACTACTACGTATAGGTATAAGAACTGCCACAAGTGCTGGATTTGAGTTTTTCGGTAGGTTTAATTGTCGGGCGTGCTGTTTGTGACTGCGCTGCGGCAACTCTACTGTAGCTACACATTTCCAGCTTCATTTCAGAGCATCCAGCCACTGCCATCATGTCCAGACACTGCGACCCCCTAATCCGCAAGGCATTCTACCATTACGGTATTTTCGCCTACCACTATCGCTGGTACATGCTTGTCGCTCCAATCATTCTGACGATTCTCCTGTCTTGGGGACTGCTGCTGATTCCCAAACGTACTGTAGAGGACACAATTTACGTGTTCACGCCAACGAACGCAAGAGCTAAGAGCGAGCAGTCAGTATTCAATAGGTTGTGGCCTCTGGATGAAAATAAATTTGTGTCCACCAAAAGTTTCGAGGCCACTCATTGGCTGGATGTTGTGCTGACGGCGAAAGACAAGGGGGACGTTTTGAGGTGAGTATCTTACATAGTTGCGAAGGGTTCGTTGAGTTGAAATGAAACTTGGCATCTTACTATTGATCGTATTTGGAGTGACATTTTCGTGTTGTATTAAATTGGATAGCATATGTAGTAAGAGACCTAGAGGAAGGCGTCGTGGAGTTAGGACTCAGGCATTTCAATGCAGTGAACATATCTTTGTCCCATTGCTTGCGTTGTCTATTCACTTAGTTAGGGCTAGTATTGTGATTTCGAATGCACATTGGAGAATGCGAAATTTCGTTAGAATAAAATTCTCTTTACATATTCAATTTGTTGTGGGCAAGACTTGTTTCAATGACATTGACAACTCAATTCCAATGACATAAATTCCTACTCCTTAACGCTTGCAAAATGTGGCACAATCTCTGCAAAGAACACCTCTAAATCTCTTTTCAGACAACCTCTTTTGGAAGAAGCTAGTCGACTCAACGAGCTCCTAATGTCCAACGTCACCGTTCTTACTTCAAATGGGGAGTTCCTCCTAACCTACCGAGAACTCTGTTTGAACTACGAATGGAAATGCGTCCAAAATGGTCATATTGAGATGCTGATGAAGCGAGCAAAAGTTGGAAAATTCGTGGATTTGTCCTTTCCAAAAGGCGGCAAAGGGGACACCCCTGTCTATTTGGGTTCCGTCATTGGAGGCGTGGAGGTCAATGAAAGTACGAGGCAAATAATCGGTGCCAAAGCGGTCAGGCTGTACTATCTGGTGAAGCAGGTGAGCGGATCGTAACAGCAGGTAATTAATCATAACACGAGAATAGGAAAGATAATATAGCGGACTAAGCGCTAAGAAAACAATTTTTGGACACACGTATTGCTAGTGTGGTGTGTCACGCACAACCTAGTACGTAGCTCACACAATTGTAGATACCTAACTAGGATTGACCGACTTCACTTTGCTATACTTACATAGCTCAACTTAGCTTCCTGCAATAGTATATTCTGTACGTGGTACAACTTGATTTAACTTAAGCTTTTTTAGCTTTTCCTTGTCTTAAGTTAGGTAAGTAAAGTTAATTCAATTCAATTTATCTAATTTAACTTTTAAGGTGCCCAACCCGCCAGAAATCGCCCTCTACAGCAAGCAGTGGCTGTTGGCCGCCCAGCAATTCCTTCTCAATGTCTACCAGCCCAAACAGCTGGAAATCGCCTTCGCTCACAACTATTCCCTAAAGCAGGGCCTCGACCAGAACGCTGTCAATTTCGTCCCCAATTTCGTCTTCTCCTTCTCCGTTTTAACTATTTTCACAGTGGCTTGCGCCTTCGTATTACTTCCTGACGTGAAGAAGAAGGGAGACGGCTACAGTAACCTCTGCTCCAGAATCGATTGGGTCAGAAGCAAGCCGTTTTTGGCGCTGATTGGTCTGATCACCGCTGGGATGGCGGTGATTAGCGGATTGGGATTACTGTTGATGATTGGATTGGAGTACAACGTCATTGTGACCATCATGCCCTTTCTGGTGGCAGGTGCGTGGGATTTGGTGAGATTTTTTAAAAGCTTTCGGTACTGTCGGTACTGTAATCGACGAATTCAAGTTCCAAAATTGCGCACGCAGTTTGATAAGACACGATGGGACGCTAATTGATTAGGTAGACTAAGAAAGTTCTGCTCAATAATATACTTTGGTGCGCATTAGCTATTGACAATAGCTGGACTATTGGAAACCTGAGGTAAGTATACTATAGGTATTTCGGCTTAAGTTCCAGAGTTTGCCCCTAAGCAACCGCCCGCTGCAATATTGAATTGGCTTCTGTACGCCATTCAAGAGAAATGGCCACAAACTGGCAATTTGTTACAATAATAATGGAAATTTTATTATTTAAGGCATTATTATTGTGAAACTGGCAATCTGCTAGAATTATTGTGAAACGATCAGTTTTGCATCAATCAAAGCATCACACTCCAAACTCCCTACAGGAATCGGCGTCGACGACATGTTTATCGTCACGGCGGCATGGCATCGCACCCACCATCTCCTCCTAAGTTCCCCCATCAACCAGCAAACCACAGCCAAACGAATCGGGGAAACTCTCAGCGACGCGGCGGTCTCAATAACGATCACTACTCTAACAGATGTACTGGGATTTGCCATTGGATGCATCACAGTTCTGCCGGGCGTGTGGATATTCTGCAGCTACACAGCTGTGGCAATACTGATAGCTTACAGCTATCAGTTGACCTTTTTCACGGCGATTTTGTCGTTTATGGGTGATTGGGAGGCGACGGGGAGACACGCGCTCTTGCTGGTTACGGTATCGGATGGGAATTCGAGTGAAGGTGAGCTTGTTGTCGTCGTCGTCGTCGTCGTCGTCGTCGTCGTCGCCGCCGTCGTCGTCGTCGCTCTCACACTTGACAACTATTCTACGATACCCGCGTTTTAGACAATCGTCTCAAACAACTCTTCCTCTCAAGCCCCCATTGGTTGAACGGTCGCACGCCGTCAACAGCTCACCTAAAGAAGAACTCGTCCGAATTAACGCTGCCTACCGTATCCGGCGCGTTGCGAGACCGCAATTCAAACATTCAAACGGCCGCGAACGGCGCGATTTCTGCCGAATTCGACGACGACGACGATGACACCTTAGTCGAGAAATTCTTCAGAAACGTCTATGGACCCTTCGTATTGAACCCGTGGGCCAAGCTCGGGATTCTAGTCACCTTTCTGGTCTATATTGCCGGTGCAATTTTCGGCTGTTTCACACTAAAAGAGGGCTTGAATCCTGGAAATTTGGTTCTAAGGGACCACTACGCACACAGCTATTTTCAAATCGCGGAGTATTTCTGGAATGAGGGCCCACTTTTACACGTGGCGGTGGAAAACCCGCCGAATCTGGCCAATCAGCAAGGAAGGGAGAGGCTTATGAAACTCCTGAAGCAGTTTGAGGCTTCGAATCACACGTTGGGAAGGGCTGGAACCCTGTTCTTCTACCTCGAGTACGTGACATATCTGAACGAGCTTGGCGCGGAGCTGGAAAACTCGACGGATCTCTGGTGATTTCCCTAAGTTGTCTCCGTCGTCGTCTCCGTCGTCGTCGTCGTCGTCGTCGTCGTCGTCGTCGTCGTCGTCGTCGTCGTCGTCGTCGTCGTCGTCGTCGTCGTCGTCGTCGCCGCCGCCGCCGCCGCCGTTGTCGTCGTCGTCGTCGTCGTCGTTACCGCGAAAACTTCAGGTACACCAAACTACATTATTGGCTCACCACGTCGGGAGGCTCGAGCTTATGGCAACAGGACGTCGTTTGGAAGCCCGGATCCTTTGACGATTCCTCCAGCCATCCCATGCTGAAGGCATTTCGATTTCAACTCGCCCTGAGGCATTTCGTCAAACCCAACGACCACAAAGTCATCTGCGCCGAGATGAGGGCAATCGCGGACAGCAATCCGGACTTGGAGGCAAGTGACAGTGCCGTTAAGCTCAAGTTCAGAGATACATAGCGAGGGGTGCGGCGCTGGTGAGCATGGCGTATGGATATAGTGTGACGACGCTGTCTGGCGTGGCATGGATTGGACGTGTGTGGCACTGCGTGACGTGGCCTGATGTGACGTGGCGCATTGTGGGCTGTGGCATAGCGCGGCGTGACGCGACGTGGCGTGGCGTGGCGTGGCGTGGCATGGCGTGGCGTGGCGTGGCGTGGCGTGGCGTGGCGTGGCGTGGCGTGGCGTGGCGTGGCGTGGCGTGGCGTGGCGTGGCGTGGCGTGGCGTGGCGTGGCGTGGCGTGGCGTGGCGTGGCGTGGCGTGGCGTGGCGTGGCGTGGCGTGGCGTGGCGCAGCGTGACATGGCCTGGCTTGTTTGCGCACATACATTCTCTGTTTCTTTGTCGACAACCTTCACCCGCCGTAACCTACCCTCTTCCTTCAGGTGACGGTCTACCACGAGTTCTTCCCCTTCGCCGACCAGTACCTCATCATCTTCCCCTCCACCATGCGCAACGTGCTCATTGCCATGGTCTGCATGGTCGTCGTGGCTTTGGCCATGATACCCAGCGCCGCCAGCTCACTGGTCATCGCTGCCAGTATCGTCAGCATAATCCTTGGAACCACTGGTTATGTGGCTATGTGGGGCGTCAATCTGGATTGCGTCAGCATGATTGCCATCATTATGAGTATAGGATTCGCAGTGGATCTCTCGGCCCATATAACCTACGCTTACGTTTCGGCAAAAGGTGGGTGACTTTGTACTCTTGGAATGTTTATTGGCAACGGTTAATTGTCCCTGTGTTGGGGCATATGCATTTGTTCGGTCAGACTGTTGGCAGACGCTGACAAACGTCTTTCATCTGTCCAATCCATCTGTCTGGAAAGCACAATGATCAAAAGACGACTACTTTGGACAAATTAAACACTGAAGGCGTTAGGAAGCCACAGGCAAGTCAAGTATGGTAAGCAGAATTTGCGAATGGTCAGGCACAAAGAAGAAAAACAAAAATATTTCGGCAAAACAAAATTCCAACACTTGCAAAAAGCGTACAACACCGGGGGTTCCCAGGCCGTCTCCGATCCAAGTACTAACCCGGCCCGACAGTGCTTGACTTGCCAGATCGGACGGGATGGCGTATACTCACCGTGTTATGGTCGTACGCATCAGAAGACGACGAAGAGTCACCCATGGCCATAAAGCGCAATGCAGTGGCTGTGACACACATGCACACACAGTACAAATACAATATGCCAGTGACTTCCTACTCAAACATGCATTTCAGTCTGGCGCGCAATATTCGCCAGCTACCGCACTCCCATCCCATCACTGAATTCAAAATTTGAAAATTCAAATTCTCTTCAGGCACAGCGCACGCCCGATGCATCCAAAGCCTGGAGCACGTCGGCTGGCCAATCTTCCAAGGGGCCTTTAGCACCATTCTGGGTACACTCGTACTCAGCACTGTCAACGCCTACATCGTGTTAACCTTCTTCAAAACCGTCTTTCTGGTCATTTTCTTTGGTTTGGTCCACGGTTTGCTATTTCTGCCGGTTTTGATGACTCTTGTGATGCCAGGGGACAATTCTCTCAAAACGGAAGACTGTAAACACGATAGTAAGAGGAAAGAGGAGGAAAATGTGGAAAAGCGAGGGGATACTGTCGCTACAGTAACCGCAGATGAGAGGGCCGAGACACCGGTGAAGAAGGTGACTTTCGATGGCAGCTCTGACGCGCCGACGGTGATTCCGTGCTGATTGCAGATTGGCCTAGGCCGATAGCGTATTGAGTGACTGTGCTGCATTTCAACGAGTGCTTGTCACTGCCAGTGCTAAGACGAGGCTTCGTGTGCTTATTGCGTGCTCAGGTTCATAGAGAATGTATCGGGCTGCTCTCGCTAGTGTGGCAACCCAAGAATAGTGACGGTGGCGCAATACACGACACGACGACGACGAAGGCGGCGGCGGCGACACGACGACGACGACGACGACGGCGACGGCGACGACGACGACGACGACGACGACGACGACGACGACGACGACGACGACGACGACGACGACGACGACGACGACGACGACGACGACGACGACGACGACGACGACGACGACGACGACGACGACGACGACGACGACGACGACGACGACGACGACGACGACGACGACGACCACCCTCGACCACGATTACCACAAGAAACCATTTGCTAGCAAACTCCACCTTTGAAGATGTCAAGATCGTACAGCAGAACACGTCATTAAACCCACCCACCGTCCCGTGAAAATTGCTGCCCAAACCTCGCCTTTTGACACGTCAACTGGCGCTTTCTCCGAGTAAATGGGTACCCCTCAAAGAGACAAATGTCAGTTCTGTTCAGTGCAAGCGCAGTGCTGCATCGTTTGTGGTACGCAAATAACGTAGCTCATCGTTGGTTAACGCACTGCCAGAAAAGAGGTGAGCGTGAACCTCTTATTCACTTTGAGCTCGTCCATGTTCGGTCACTTGATGAGTACCAGTGACAGCTAGGTAGGTACATATTTCTGCCTGTCGCACATTATCATACCCCTAATAAGAAATCACTACTCTAACCACTTTATATGCAATTCAAAGCACTATACAGAATCTTACTTCAGTCGGCCCAAATGAAGCAAAAGCTTCAGCGACCTGTGTCGGCTCTCCTGTTGTTGCTGCTGCTGCTTCTTCCCAAGTCCACACTCAGTTGCGGCGACAGTCAGTCCACGTCTACTGAAAGTTGTACCGGAGCCGGAAGCATGAAGTGCACCGACATGTCGAGCGCCGAGTTCCAATGTCGTCTCATCGATGGCTGCGCTTACGAAGAGGGCGCTTGCGCGCCAGGTGGGTTAGTGATACTGTAGCTACAGTATTCGATATGGAGGGCAGCTGCTTTGCTGATGCGCATGATGTAGTATGTTGATACATCTGGATCTGATACAACTGATTGTGTTGACACGCGGTATACGTAACTCTACTAGAGGTATAAATGTGCGATCAGATCATTTAGGCAGGCAGGAACTACATAGGCACTGTTCACGCCTGTTAAAGACGATGGTTTAACGGAGCGCGTCGGTAAAAGCGGTCGCCTTTACTGCACGCACTCAGTCCTAGAGTATAAGTACGTCATAAACGTCGAGCTAAGCGAAGCTGAGTGCGAGTCAGCAAAGTCAGTCTCCTATGTATGACGCGCACTATTTTCACTTAGTTGATGCAGCGCTCAACGCACTTATTCCTTCCATCCAGAAGACGAAAAGGTGGCCAATCCGCGTTGCAGCGAGCAAACGAGCGAGGATTCCTGCGCGGCCCTGGCCAATTTGGTCACGCTCGAAGCTGACAAGTGCAAGTGGGAGTGATAACGCGCCCAATTTGAGTTATAAATCTTGATTGAATGTGCACCTTCCCTTCGCAACTATGTGATCAGCAGAATGAGTAGAATAGCTGGTGTTACCTGAATGCAAGTTCTTGCGAAGATTCTTATTTGACGGGAGCGTGTTCTGGAACTCAGCTTCGTTCGTGGCGCAAGGAAACTGGAGTGTTCTCTTGCATTCGCTTGAGCCTACCCAATACCTATCTTGGATGACAGCTGGCTCGGCTTATCTGACATCATGGTCAGATATGGTATCGTGTCGAAGGCCCTCGAATTGCAACATTCCTGGCAATATGCATACTATGAATGCGACGAAGTTCCATCAAATCTATTTCTTGAAAATATCGCTCTCTCTCCCTCAAACGTTCGTCTTTTAAGTGCAATACTAAAGCCGTTGAGAAAGGACGACATTAAGCGACCATGATAGATATGTGAGCGCAACACACCAATCATTTCGAGGTTTGGACCTTTCCGCAGCTCCTTAGCAACGCTACGAATTCGCAATGTTTCTCGCTTATGGGGTCAGCTCAGCGTCAAACAGCGGCAAACGCGGTTTCGATTTCGATTGCCTATGCCTATTGCCTACGGACACTTGCTTGTCCGGAAATATCTGCAAATATATTTCGCTATCGGAGAATGATTTCGTTGAAGCAAACTTGCGCCCTTCTTCTCATGTTTCTGTACACCCATACAAAAGAAACAACAGCCGCGGAACCAAACTCCCCTTACTGCATGAAGGTGTCGGATGGCGCTTGTCTGTGGTTTTCCAACCGAGCGAGTTCCTCCTACGACGACGCCGTTTCGACGTGCGCCAACGCGACTGGGGAATTGGCCACCAATCTGACCGGAGAGAGACTTCTCGAGCTGACCAGCTGGTACATCGGCGAAGGCTGGAGCCTTGGATTCTCTGGTGGTAAGTGGCCGGCCGTTCGACTTCTATCCGTACCCTGCACACCATATTTTTCTGGGTTTCCTTCGAATTTCCTCCCGTAAGCAGACGAAAACGCAACAAAATTCCATGCACAAAACTTTTGTGTGTGTGCGCGTATGAGCATTTACGTGCAAACGGCCGTTTGCACGTAAATGCTCATGAGGATAGGACGCGTCCGCACTTTTTTCGACGGGGGCAGTAGGTACGGTAGCGTTCTGATTCAAAGCCATACGCGCAGCGTAAGCCATAGCCTAAGCCTAAGCCTAAGCCTAAGCCTAAGCAATTAGCATGCTTGGAGAGAGAATGCTAGCATTCTGCAATGACCGGCTACAAGAAGTATTTGACAATGAAGAGCCATTTGGAGGCATGAATGTCATTTTCTCTGGAGACTTCTTTCAATTGCCACCCGTGAGAGACAGGCTGTGCTTCCATAGTTCTTTGTTCATGGAATTTGACATGATGATGCTTGAGCAAAACATGAGGCAGAAAGAAGATATCCCATGGTGCAAAATACTGGACAAAATCAGAATTGGTGGAATGCTGAGTGGAACAGAAGTGGGACTTTTGAACAGCAGAATTAGACCTGAAGAGGAGATCAGAGATTTGCAATGTGACTTGAGACTCTATCCGACAAAGGTTCAAGTGGTAGATTACAATACTATTCAACAAGACAAACTTGCCAATGAAACAGGAAATGATGAGGTGATAGTTCGGTCAAAGGATGTCTATTCAAACAATGATGCTGCCTGTGGATGCATTGCTGAGACCGATGACTTGCCAGAGGATGACAGAAAAGCTGGGGGCCTTTGGTCTGAATTGACGCTGTCAGCTGGTTCGAGAGTAATGTGCATCAAGAATCTGGGTGATGGCATTATTAATGGTTCTATGGGTATTGTACATTCATTTGAATTCAGAGGAGACAATAGAACGGTCAGAGCCGTGTTTGTGATATTTGATGACAAAGATAGTGGAAATCCATTGAAAGACCCTAACAGAGATGACGCTGTAAGAATTGAAGAGTTTTCGCAAGAATTTCGCTACAAAGGCAGATCGATCAGTCGAGTGCAGATTCCCTTGATCCCAGCTTGGTCAGTGACAATCCACAAATCGCAAGGGATGAGTCTCAACACAGCAGTGGTTGACATTGGTGGAAAGATCTTTGCGAAAGGCCAAATATATGTTGCTTTGAGTAGAGTTAAAAAGTTGGAAGGACTGTACATTGAAAATGGCTTCAGATTCAATGAATGGTGGCGGCCAAACACCGAAGTGAGGAATTTCTACATTAGAGTGAAGCGTGTGTATGGAGAATTGAAGAAAAAGCTCAAGAATTACAAGGTGACAAAGATTTTTGACTGATGGGTGAGCTTAAAAAAAGTAGAAGATTAGAATGAATTGATATGAATGTTACAGAACAACGCTGTTCTTGTTATGTGTGAATGTTGACTATGTAACAGAGAATTTTCCTTAGAAGTGACGCTGGTCGCTGTATTTAATGGGCAAGCATGTGTGAGAAAAGCTTGACATTAGCTAGAATGCTCATCTTATAGACCAGTTGAGTTGCTGCGGCAGTCTGCCTTCATTAGGAATATGCGGTTGAAGTAAGTGTTTATCTATTTATTGCATTGTAGTACAACAAAAAAGTGACTTCTACTGCTTTTCAGGTTATGTGGAGAACACCAGCTGGAGTGAGCTGTCCCCTCGTGCTCTATTATGGAGGTCACGAGAGACACAGCAGAAAAGGGACAGATGCTTCCTGTAAGTCATTTATATGTGATCTACTACAATCAAGTCATCTACTTGTTAGACCCAACTTTTTCCTTAAGGATCTGTCCCAGCTGATGGCAAACACAGGCTGACCTCATACATAGCCTGAAGTCACTGCTGTTGCCATCGGCATGCTTCAAAACCCCAATAGAAAGGGTTTGTGGGGTTGCTTTCTTACCTTTTTTTGTTAAACAACAATACTTGTCGACTCTTCAGGGCCAACTGGCAGGGCGCGGGCTGAAGTTAGAAAAGCCTATGCCATTGCTGCTGTCAGTTGGACAACGAAGTGCTCACTTCGGCAAGGTAGACAGTGAGCTTCTTTCAGTGTCTCAGCATTGGTTTTATGTTTGCTTTTTTCGTTTAGCTTGCGTTTGTACTGAAAACCTGACACCAAAATTTCCAGGATGGCAAGGTTTTTCATCGCTCTGTTTGGACCATCCAGTGGGATCTTCTTTGCCACTGCTGGTTTAGCAGGCTGCCCCATGCTTGTCAACAGACTATTCAAGGTGAATCCCACTATGAAATCATTTTATGGCTCAAACAACACAGCTTGATTAAAGTAGGTAATTTAATTAACCTAATTTTGACAACTCAATTCTAATGTACCACTCAAACAGTTTCAAACAAATTAATCATCAATACTAATACATTATGTAGACTCCACTACTCTCTTACAGGGATTCTGTCATGGCAACTCGCTCAACGTCATCACTTGGCCAACCAACTCATGGACTCTGGCGACCAACTTCAAGCGGCGGCCTAATCTGAATGATACATTCCTTCTCGATTTCTTTCTTTGTGTCAGTTTAGGTAACGTGATAACTGCCAAGCAAAGTGTTATATGTGTACTAATACTGCTGTTCGTGCTACCTGCATTTGTTATGAAGATTTTCATTTTTTAAGTCAGTTAGAGCAGGGGACATCTTACACAGCTAGCACAGCTAGCATTATGAACTCCAGCTGCAACAGCTTCCTTACATTGTATCAAAACTAGGTTAGTGTTAGTCCTTAAGTCGGCAAATCACGCATTGGAATACAACCAGAATCACATTTTCTTACTCAAAAGAATTAAACCCGGGCGATTCCAATGTTGCGTAGCAAGACCACTCTATTAAGTATGGTCGTGAGGAGAGTCGAGTGGTTACACGAAATCGAAAGGCGCCTCGCTACAGGCTCAGTACAAGTACAAAGCTCAAACCTACTCCGCTTTTTAAAAGAGACTTGTTGTTGTTAGATTCGTGCTCAGAAGCTCGAGCGCTTCATTTTGATATGCGATTTGACCAAATTCGGTCAACTTTTGTCTTAAAATGGACCCCACTTTGGGATAATGTAGCGCTCGAATTTGAAAACTTGTTTTAGTTTCGACTACTTAGAAGCTAGAGGAGTCCGCGGGCTACTCGACGATGTCTCAAACTCCTTCCTACGACGTCAGGCGAGCGAGTTATAGAGCCTGCGACTATGCCAAAATTACCACTTTCTGACGCGTTTTGGTTACTGTAGCGCTCTGCTTAAACTTTTGAAACTTTCAGTTGTCGAATTCGTGCTCAGGAGCTCGAGCGCTTCATTTTCATGTGCGATTTGACTAGGTTCGGACAAGTTTTGTCTTAAAATGGACCCCACTTTGAGATACTGTAGCGCGCGATTTTGAAAACTTATTTTGGTTTCGACTACTCAGATGGCTAGAGGAGTCCGCAGGCTACTCGACGATGTCTCAAACTCCACCCTACGACGTCGGACGAGCGAGTTATTAAGCCCGAAGCGAGCGTGACCCACGTACGCACGTACGCACGTACGTACGTACGTACGTACGTACGTACGCACGCAGAGCTCTTGATAGGGTTCGCCCGGCTGAGGCCGGGCGAAAAAATGACAATTTGGACATTTTTAGCACTCCGACCCCAAAAGGGGCGGAGTGCTATAGTGGAGCTGACACCGACTAACTTTTTTGCCCCAAGATTTCTCGCGCGTGGTTTATCCGATTTGGACGGGGTTTTTTTAATCGATAGCTCTCGAGGGATAGTAGGTGTGGACGGACCTTCATTTTTTTGCGTAGTGGGAAAATTTCGAGAAAAATTTAAAAATTAAAAAATTTACTTACTGGGAGGGTGTTCACCCAGCTGGAATTTCTGGAATAGTCGGTCGATTTTGACGCCCTTTGGATATGTTATAGCCCTATACGAGAGCTTCTGCGGAAAAAAAAATCCCGAGCCAATCGGTCGACGCGTTCTCGGGTTACGGTAGCCGAAAGTGTTTTTTTGACAAAAATTTGCCTTTAAAAAATCGTAGCTAATCAGGAAGTTGTTGGATCGGGCCAGATATCTCAAATCGGCAAGATTATCATGTTCTCTTTCGTTTAAGACCAAAATCGCATGAATCCGGTGCGGAAATCGTGAGTTCTGCGGTGGCAACGGGTCCCCGTCGGAAGTCGAAAATTCCAATTTTTGACTTTCGGCCGTTTTAGCGCTCGATTGCGATGATTTGTGGCCAAATGGACTGCACCACGCGATTCCCCGTTGAAAACTGGTCCAGGATCAATTTTTAAAAATATTTTTCGGCTACCGTACCCCGGCCGCGGCCAAAATTCGAATTTCCACGTGGGCGGTCAAAATCAATGTTGGAGTCGATCCCGGTGCTTTCGAGGTCGCTGATGCCGAATCTGGCATTGTTTTCGCGTTTCGGATCAAAATTCGCGAGTTTTTGACGATTTTCGACCTACCGAAGCCCTACGTCGACGAAACTGAAAGTGTGGTAATTGTACGGTTGAAGTGTCGATTCTAGGGTATTTCGCGGCGAGGAACGCGAATTGGCTATTGGTTTCTCCATTTTGTGTCGATTTTGCCATCAAACAGCCACTTTCCTAATGCCGAAATTCAAATTAGAATGCAACTTTTACTGTACTCTCCTCAAACTATTTGCAACTTAAATTTGCGCGCGCATTCAAACTTCTGAATGAAGGAAATGCAATGTGGAAAGGCGGCGTGGTAAAGTGAGCATTTGCGCATGAACTGTCAATTCTTCCCGTCCAAAATGGCAAGGCGAGTCTGCGATTGGCGCAGCCCCGAATCTTAGCTGCCGGCTACTGGTTGAATCGAAGCGAAATGGCGCATTTTGGACTCAATTCGGCCTGGTCT
>JASAMZ010007744.1:0-20713 GCA_030248115.1 Linhomoeus sp. GSCO2_2 | reverse complement strand
TTCCAAGCAGGCTCCACTGTCTAGGCGAAATTCAAAAATTTGAATTTTCTCGGCTACAGTAAGCTTTTCCGCGTAACGGACCAGTTTCGGCAAATCAGTGGGTCCGCCCCAGGGTAGCGCCCCATAGGTCGCCAGAGTATACGGGCCCAGTCGGGCGGGGTGATTGGGGCAAACAGAATCACAAACAGACAACCGGCGATTAAGGGGTAGAACTAGCGGCCTGGGCGCGCGCCTTCGGCGCGCGCGGAGAAAAGCCCTGCGCGGGCTCGCTTCGCTCGCCCGCTCCAGGCTTTTCGTCTCGCTCGGCGCTGCGCGCCTCGCTCGACAGCCGCCGCCAAACCATTAGGTACACACTGTTTTACATTGAAATGTAAGAAACCAAAAAAATTTGAATTTTCTTACTACCATACACTTCTATGCGCCTATACTGCACACGTGCAGTCTTGCTCTGTTGCCCTATCTGGCTGTCATATCAGCTTACTTGCGCGCCGTGCCAAGCATGCTCCACCGTCTATAGCGAAAATCAACAATTTGAATTTTCTCTTACAGTATGCCCACGCGCGTCGTGGCCGGATGCGTGAAGTTTCACATTGCCCACCCTACACACCCAGGATACCAACCGCCATGCCCGCCCTTCCAAGCAGGCTCCACTGTCTAGAGCGAAATTCAAAAATTTGAATTTTCTCACTTACAGTACACCGCAGCGCGTCGTGGCCGGGTGCGTGAAGTTGCACATTACCCACCTTACACACCCAGGATACCAACCGCCTTGCCCGCCCTTCCAAGCAGGTTCCACTGTCTAGAGCGAAATTCAAAAATTTGAATTTTCTCGCCTACAGTAGCCTTTTCCGCGTAACGGACCAGTTTCGGCAAATCAGTGGGCCCGCCCCAGGGTAGCGCCCCATAGGTCGCCAGGGTATACGGGCCCAGTCGGGCGGGACGATTGGCGCAAACAGAATCACAGACAGACAGACAACCAGGGATTAAGGGGTAGAACTAGCGGCCTGGGCGCGCGCCTTCGGCGCGCGCGGAGAAAAGCCCTGCGCGGGCTCGCTTCGCTCGCCCGCTCCAGGCTTTTCGTCTCGCTCGGCGCTGCGCGCCTCGCTCGACAGCCGCCGCCTAACCTCTCATTTGCTTCACTGTGTAAGGATATCTGCTTGGTTCGATTCCCGCGCTTGGAAGAAACTTTTGCTGATGGAAAGTTATCATTTGCGGTTTTTTTCCGCAGCGTGCCAAACTCTGTGAAGTTGCACACTTGCTACCCTATCACGCTGTCATATTGCCTTCCATGCATTACCTTCCATGCGGCCTCCACTGTCTATAGCGAAATTCAAGAATTTGAATTTTCTCGCTTACAGTATGCCTACGCGCGGCGTGCTTGGGCGTGTGAAGTTCCACATTGCCTACCCTACCCAACTGGCATACCAACCGCTTCGCCTGCCTTTCCAAGCGCGCTCCACGGTCGTCTCGGAAATTCAAAAATTTGAATTTTCTCGCCTACAGTAACCTTTTCCGCGTAACGGACCAGTTTCGGCAAATCAGTGGGCCCGCCCCAGGGTAGCGCCCCATAGGCCGCCAGGGTATATTGGCCCAGTCGGGCGGGCTGATTAGGGCAAACAGAATCACAGACAAACAAACAGACAACCGGCGATTAAGGGGAGGAACTAGCGGCCTGGGCGCGCGCCTTCGGCGCGCGCGGAGAAAAGCCCTGCGCGGGCTCGCTTCGCTCGCCCGCTCCAGGCTTTTCGTCTCGCTCGGCGCTGCGCGCCTCGCTCGACAGCCGCCGCCTAACCTCTCATTTCCTTCACTGTGTGAACTCGGTTCGATCATCTGCTCGGTTCGATTCCCCTGCCAGGAAGAAATCTTTTGTTGTTGCAAATTCATCATTTGCAGATTTTTTGCGCAACGTTCTAAGCTCTGTGAAGTTGCACGCTTGCTACCCTATCATGCTGTCATATTGCTTTCCATGCAAGACCTTCCAAACAGGCTCCACAGTCTATAGCGAAATTCAAAAATTTGAATTTTCTCACTTACAGTATGCCTACGCGCAGCGTGGCTAGGCGTGTGAAGTTGCACATTGCCCACCCCACACACCTGGCATACCAACCGCTTCGGCCGCCTTTCCAAGCGCGCTCCACGGTCGTCTGGGAAATTCAAAAATTTGAATTTTCTCGCCTACAGTAGGCTTTTCCGCGTAACCGACCAGTTTCGGCACATCTGTGGGCCGGCCCAAGGGTAGCGCCCCATAGGTCGCCAAGGTATACGGGCCCAGTCGGGCGGGACGATTGGAGGAAACATAGTCACAGACAGACAACCGGCGATTAAGGGGGAGAACTAGCGGCCTGGGCGCGCGCCTTCGGCGCGCGCGGAGAAAAGCCCTGCGCGGGCTCGCTTCGCTCGCCCGCTCCAGGCTTTTCGTCTCGCTCGGCGCTGCGCGCCTCGCTCGACAGCCGCCGTCTCACTTGCCTTTGTTTCACTGTGTGTGACAATATCTGCTGGGTTCGAATCTCTTGCGGGGACGGAACTTTTGTTGATCTAAAATTGTCATTTGCGGATTTTTTGCGCAGCGTGGTGAACTCTGTATAGTTGCACGCCTATTACCCTATCCTGTTGTCATATTTGTTTCCATGCACAACCTTCCATGTGACCTCCACAGTCTATAGCGAAATTCAAAAATTTGAATTTTCTTACTTACAGTATGCCTACGCGCGGCGTGGCTGGGCGTGCGAAGTTGCACATTGCCTGCCCTACATACCTGACATACCAACCGCTTCGTCTGCCCCTCCAAGCGTGCTCCACGGTCGTCTGAGAAATTCAAAAATTTGAATTTTCTCGGCTACAGTACGCTTTCTCGCGTATCGGACCAGTTTCGGCACATCTGTGGGCCGGCACCAGGGTAGCGCCCCATAGGTCGGGCCGGCCTACGGGCCCGGTCGGGCGGGACGATTGGAGGACACGGAATCACACACAACCGGCGATTAAGGGGAGGAACTAGCGGCCTGGGCGCGCGCCTTCGGCGCGCGCGGAGAAAAGCCCTGCGCGGGCTCGCTTCGCTCGCCCGCTCCAGGCTTTTCGTCTCGCTCGGCGCTGCGCGCCTCGCTCGACAGCCGCCGAATCACGTATCTTTACTGTGTGACAATACCTGCTGGGTTCGATTCCCGTGCTTGGAAGAAACTTTTGTTGATGGAAAGTTGTCATTTGCGGATTTTCTACGAAACGTTCTAAACTCTGTGAAGTTGCACACTTGCTACCCTATCATGCTGTCATATTGCCTTCCATGCATGACCTTCCATGGGGCCTCCGCAGTCTATAGCGAAACTCAAAAATTTGAATTTTCTTACTTACAGTATGCCTATGCGTGGCGTGGCTGAGCGTGCTAAGTTGCACATTGCCTACCCTACACACCTGACACACAAACCGCTTCGCCAGCCTTTCCAAGCGCGCTCCACGGTCGTCTCGGAAATTCAAAAATTTGAATTTTCTCAGCTACAGTAGGCTTTTCCGCGTAACGGACCAGTGACGCCAAATCTGCGGGACCACCCAGGGTAGCGCCCCATAGGTCGGGCACGCCTACAGGCCCGGTCGGGCGGGACGATTGGAGGACACGGAATCACACACAACCGGCGATTAAGGGGAGGAACTAGCGGCCTGGGCGCGGGCCGTCGGCGCGCGCCGGGAAAAGCCCGGCGCGGGCTCGCTTCGCTCGCCCGCTCCAGGCTTTTCGTCTCGCTCGGCGCTGCGCGCCACACACGACAGCCGCCCACTCACTGGCCGTTTGGTTCACTATATGATGATATCTGCTCGGTTCGATTCCGGTTCTCAGAAGAAACTTTTGTTGATGGAAAATTTATCATTTGCAGATTTTTTGCGCAACGTGCTAAACTCTGTGAAGTTGCACACTTGCTACCCTATCATGTTGTCATATTGCCTTCCATTTATCACCTTACATGCGGCCTCCACTGTCTATAGCGAAATTCAAAAGTTTGAATTTTCTCACTTACAGTATGACTACTCGTGGCGTGGCTGGGCGTGTGGAGTTGCACATTGCCTACCCTACACACCTGGCATACCAACCGCTTCGCCCGCCTTTTCAAGCGCGCTCCACTGTCTTGAGCGAAATTCAAAAATTTGAATTTTCTCGCCTACAGTAAGCCTTTTCCGCGTAACGGACCAGTTTCGGCAAATCGCCTGGGCCCAGGCCCAGGGCAGCGCCCCATAGGTCGCCAGGGTCTACTTGCCCAGTCGGGCGGGCTGATTGGGGCTGACAGACAGACAGACAGACAGACAGACAGACAGACAGACAACCGGCGATTAAGGGGTAGAATACTATCTTTAGATATGTTGTAGCACTTGATAGGGCCAAGGGTGGAAAAAATGAATTGGATCGCTGCGGGACCCATTTTGGCGCCAAATTTGAAAAATTCGCGAATTTTGGCCCTGGGTCGACTTTGACGGGCTGCTGTGCGAGCTAGGTAGCAGCTAGAGGGGCGAGACCACTCTTGTTGCTCCTTCCCAGATGTCCTCTATCGAATGAGCCATAAACGGAGAAAATCGGGCGAAACACAAAAAAGTTATTTTCCCGCAACTTTTTTGACTCCGGGGTCGAAAATTGCAATTTTCGCGTTTCGGCGTCTGTAGCTCTCGAATGCGTTGCCGAATCGGTTCAAAAGTGGTTTCAAACGATTCTACGTTGAAATCTGGTCCAGAAAAGTGTTTTTGGCAAATTCGCAGAGCTACAGTAACCCAGCCGCGTCCATTTGAATATTGGGTGTCGGGTCGACTTTCGCGATATTATACTCGATTTCGGGGTTTTCGGGGGCGCTGATTACGAATTTGACATTCGCTTAGCGTTTAGATGATGTTTAAGCGTACCTATGATGAATTCGCATGCTACCATACCCCAAGTAGAATTTTGGTTCTGCGAGTCCATAGGAAGTTAGGGGTGTTGTATGTCGATTCTGAGGTACTCTGGGATGTACCGGGTGGTCCAAAAAAAAGTGGCACCCTTTGAGCGCCCACAACTTTGTCATACGGTCGCCGACCGCGTTGAGATTTTGCACGTTTATTCCCATATACAGTACCAAAAGGTACACCGAATTTCATCCAATTTGAATAGACAGAGCTGGAGTTGTGGCTCTGTGAATTTTAAAGTACTGCGGAAATTGAAGCAACAAGTTGAACATTCGACCTTCCATAACTCTTGCGTGGGTTAAGCGGGCAAGGTCAAATTCTTTACCAGATGTACTCTAATAGGTTTCCTACCTGACAACCATGTTAAAACCAAACAGTTTTAAAAGTTACGAGAATGCGGCCCCATGTAACTCAAAAGCGTGGCTTGCGGCTGGCACTCGACTTGGGTTTTCATGCGACATTTTCGAAACTATGAAAACTGTTTGGTTATAGCATGGTCGTCAGGTAGGAAACCTATTAGAGTATATATGGTAAAGAATTTGACCTTGCTCGCTTAACCCAAGCAAGAGTTATGGATGGTCAAATAATTCTGCAGTACTTTGAACTTCACAGAGCCATAACTCCAGTTCTGCCTATTCAAATAGGATGAAATTTGGTGTACCTATTGGTACTGTAGATGGGAGTAAACCTGCAGAATTTCAGCGCGATCGGTCATCGTACGACCAAGTTGTGGGAGCTCAAAGGGTGCCACTTTTTTTTGGACCACCCGGTAGATCACGAATTCGGCATTAGTTTTGCGATTGGGAGTGTCAGGAGGCCACAACAGGTGAGGAGTCACCGTGCGTAGGAGTTTACATTTGTGGAGTATACTGCGTCCCCTGGACGACTTGCCTGGTTTGTGGAGTATAAAAAAAATTTGGCTCCTTAGGTGCTTCGTAGCGAGCGCCAGCCCCGAAGGTGTTAACTGTGAGCTTTACCGCTCCTATAGCACTCCTTCGCTTTTCAAGCGGCGGAGTGCCAAAAAGCGCCGCACGCAAAAATGTTTGCCGATTTTTGCGTTTTCGGTTACCTAACTGCCACAAAATAGTGCCGCAGGCGAAAATTTTGCCGATTTCAGCCTTTTCTATTACAAAAATGCTCTAAAATAGCGCCGAAGGCACTCATGAGTGCCAGATGAGCATTCCACATGATTGCTTTGGCAGACGGGGGCACAGGAAACCTCAACAAGTGTTGCAAAATCAGGCTAAGTGTCAGCGCAAATCGCAAAACAAGTGCCGGATTCATGTTCTGTGACATCAGAATTGGCAGAAACAATGGTAAACTCAATTATAAAATTTCGACCCTGGTACCCAATTTGTAACTGGCCAAATTTGTAACTAGAACTGTAACTAAATTTGAAACTGGGCTATAGGTGCTCCAAATCGCAAAACAAACAACGGATTCGTGTTCAGCGTCGTCGAAAACCCCCGAAACAATGGAAAACTCAATTTCGAAAACTCTGTCCCAGTAGAACTCGCTCAACTTCGTTAAAGTTTTCGCTCCAATGCTCTACGAGGCGTCGAGCGCAATTTAGCATTTTTCCGGCTTTTAGGAAACGAAGACGTATTCACGGAAAAATAGACGTAGACAGCCGGCAATCACTAAACTACGCCCAAGGTGACAGCACGCCTTGAATTTTACGCCGCGACTCAAAATTGACCGAAACTCATGTTTTCCGTCATTGATAACGCGCCAATTGCTGCGTATACGCTCTCGCAACCATTTTGAAGCTGAAACTGCCACATATTATTTTTTTAATCGAATAAATTCATCGACATTAGCAATTGGGCATGGTGCGTTTGGTTAGGGCGTAGTTTAGTTACTGTGCAGCCTTAACTTATTTGTAGAAGAAAAGATGGCACAAGGCTACCGTATGCTCCTCATATAAAATCACTTTAGAAAACTTAAAAAGTTTGTAGCTTTTTGCAGACACAACCGATTGAGCCCTTTCCACCGGCATTTTGTAGAACTTTTGATTCTCTTTCTTTTTATACTCCACAAAAAGTGTGGAGTATATAGCGATTGTGCGCGAAACGCAGTAATTTCTAACGGATGGTGTTCGCGCGTGCAGCGGCCGATTTGCAAACGGTCTTTTGCGTTGGGTAGGCCCAGTGGGTGGGCAGGGTGGACACCAAACGGGGTCACGCTCCGGGACCCCGTTGGCGGGAAATTCAAAAATTTAAATGTTCGAAGTACTGAAAAAGGCATACTACAAGGTAGAACTCGAAAAAGTTGCATATAATCCTATATACTATCTTTTGATATGTTGTAGTACTCGATAGTGCCGAACACGGAAAAAAAGAATTGGATCGCTGCGGGACCCATTTTGGCGCCAAATTTGAAAAATTCGCGATTTTTCGCTATTTTCCGACTTTGACGGTTTGCTGTGCGCGATAGGTAGCAGCTAGAGCCGCGAGACCGCTTTTGGTGCTCCTTCCCAGATGTCCTCTGTCGAATGAGCCATGAACGGAGAAAATCGGTTGAGACACAAAAAAGTTATTTTGGTGGAACTTTTTTGACTCCGGGGTCAAAAATTGCGCTTTTCGCGTTTTGACGTCTGTAGCGCCCGAATGCGTTGCGGGATCGTTCCAAATGTGGTTCTAAACGATTCTACGTTGAAATCTGGTCCAGAAAAGTGTTTTTGAAAAATTTTCAGAGCTACAGTAACCCTGCCGCGTCCATTTGAATTTTGGGTGTCGGGTCGACTTTCGCGATATTATACTCGATTTCGGGGTTTTCGGGGGCGCTGATTACGAATTTGGCATTCGTTTAGCGCTTAGATGATGCTTGAACGTACCTACGACAAAATCGCATGCTACCGTACCCCAACTGCAGAATTTCGTTTCTGCGAGTCCATAGGAAGTTAGGGGTGTTGTATGTCAATTCTGGGGTAACCTGGGATGTAGATCACGAATTCGGCATCAGTTTTCCGATTGGGAGTGTCAGGAGGCCACAACAGCATAGGAGTCACCGTGCGTAGGAGTTCAAATTTGTGGAGTATGCTGCGTCCCCCGGACGACTTGCCTGGTTCCATTCTCATAAGCAAAATTCTACCATTTTTTAGCCAAACAAAGATTTGTTTTGCCGAAAAGCTATTGTCCCAGTTACGTGTTGTTGGTATTTTTGTCCTAAATAGTAGTGACGTAGTCAGAAAGAGAATTAAAAGTTCTACAAAACGCCGGTAGAACGGGCCAAATCGGTTGCGTCAATCAAAAGTTACACTCGTTTCAAAATTGAGTAAGCAATTCTATATGAGAGATATACGGTAGCCTTATGTCCGCTTTACTTTCTAAAAATAAATTTAGGCAGGATGTCTACGTCTATTTTTCTGTGAATACGTCTTCGTTTCCTAAAAGCCATTTTTCCTAGCCGTTTCAGTATTCTGCCATCTTGCATTAGAGAACAGGCGCGTTGCAGTTTTAAAAAGTTAAGTTACAGTAGTGCCGTCTCGGTTTAGTGCCGTCGCTGCCGTCTCAGTATAGAAAATGCCGAGCCCTCTCGGTCCCAGTGAACAATGTGTGTGAATTATTTATCCACGCCCTAGACGGCCAACTACAAAGGCAGACAGACGGTCATAGAAGTGCAAGCCTAGTTCGCGGTTCGACTAGACAGAAACGCTTGCCCACCAATCTGCGTGCGTCCTGCGGCAGTGTGAAGTAGTCAATCGCTTAGTGGTTCCGCCGCTGTTCAAGTCTGCGAGCGACTTGAATGCACGGGGACTTCTCTTTCTCCTATTTCCCATTTCATCCACGTGCAACCAAGAACAAGAATACATACGCAGTGAATAGAGAGATCGCCTGGGCGTGAAATAGGAATAGACGTGACACGCACGCTACAAGATACCGCAAAGCCAAAAGTTCTAACATGATTTGAAATGCGTACTCTCATTTGAAATTCATCATGGTTGGCGCGGCAGCGCCAAACCATAATATGTTCCATCCAGGCCGCGCGCACCTTTTCCCATCGTCACGATGTTTGTTTCTCGGGCTGTACTAAACGGAAGCGGATGAAATTTGGCACACTGAAGGACTTTATTATAAATAGATTAAATTCCAAATTTGGTGAAAATCGGTACAGTGTAGCAAAAGTTACAGGCGCAAAAAAGATCGCGGCGCGTTTCTTGTCCCACGGGCGGGGGGTGAATTCTTCTCCGTCTCCTTCTTCTCCTCCTCCTCCTTCTCCTTCACGTCACGCTCTAACGGCCATCAACCAGGATCTCGTCCAGTCGCCTTCCATTCTTCCCACCGATGGTTGCGCGCATATAACACCAACCCCCGAAGTGCCCCCGCTTGTTCAGGAGGCCCTGCATAGGTGTCCCAAAATTGTCCTGTTAAGTTTTGTGCGTGCCTCAAAGTGTCCCCGCTCGTTCAGGAGGCCCTGCATAGGTGTCTCAAAATTGTCCTGTTAAGTTTTGTGCGTGCCTCAAAGTGCCCCGCTCGTTCAGGAGGCCCTGTATAGGTGTCCCAAAATTGTCCTGTTAAGTTTTGTGCGTGCCTCAAAGTGCCCCCCCACTTTCAGGAGGCCCTGCATAGGTGTCCCAAAATTGTCCTGTTAAGTTTTGTGCGTGCCTCAAAGTGCCCCCGCTCGTTCAGGAGGCCCTGCATATGTGTCCCAAAAATTGTCCTGTTAAGTTTTGTGCGTGCCTCAAAGTGCCCCCGCTCGCTCAGGAGGCCCTGCATAGGTGTCTCAAAATTGTCCTGTTAAGTTTTGTGCGTGCCTCAAAGTGCCCCGCTCGTTCAGGAGGCCCTGTATAGGTGTCCGAAAATTGTCCTGTTAAGTTTTGTGCGTGCCTCAAAGTGCCCCCGCTCGTTCAGGAGGCCCTGCATATGTGTCCCAAAATTGTCCTGTTACGTTTTGTGCGTGCCTCAAAGTGCCCCCGCTCGCTCAGGAGGCCCTGCATAGGTGTCCCAAAATTGTCCTGTTTGTTTTGTGCGTGCCTCAAAGTGTCTCCGCTCGCTCAGGAGGCCCTGCATACGTGTCCCAAAATGTTATACTCGTTTTGTTCGTGCCTCAAAGTGCCCCCGCTCGTTCAGGAGGTCCTGCATGCGTGTCCCAAAATTGTCCTGTTCGTTTTGTGCGTGCCTCAAAGTCCCCCGATCGTTCAGGAGGCCCTGCATACTTGTCCCAAAAATTGTTCTACTTGTTTTGTGCGTGCCTCAAAGTGCCCCCGCTCGTTCAAGAGGCCCTGCACACCTAGGTGTCACAAAATTGTCCTGTTTGTTTTGTGCGTGCCTCAAAGTGCCCCCGCTCGTTCAGTAGACCCTGCATGGGCGTCCCAAAATTGTCCTGTTCGCTTTGCGCGTGCCTCAAAGTGCCCCCGCTCGTTCAGGAGGCCCTGCATACGTGTTACCAAATTGCCCTGCTCGTCCCGTACGTTACCCACATATGTCAAACTCGTACGAGAGCCTTTACAGTCGTGTCTCAAGGTGGCCTACATCGGTAACGTGGGTTGATTGGCTCCGCCAATCAAAAAGTAAGAGTATTTCATGTTAAATGCCTAAAGGCAGAAAGGGGAATATGTTCCAAGTATGAAGCATGTAAAAGTAAGAGTATTAAACGATATTCCTATGGTGTAGCAAATGCGGCGCTTTGCGCCGCCCACCAATTTGTTAAAGAAAGAATAGTACCACTATTGATTGAAAGAAAGCATTTTCGACTAAAATCATCCACACAAACTGCGCAAAGGTCACAACGACACGCGGTAACATATTCGGCACATCCTAGCGTGTCGTTGTGACCTTTGCGCAGTTTGTGTGGATGATTTTAGTCGAAAATGCTTTCTTTCAATCAATAGTGGTACTATTCTTTCTTTAACAAATTGGTGGGCGGCGCAAAGCGCCGCATTTGCTACACCATAGGAATATCGTTTAATACTCTTACTTTTACATGCTTCATACTTGGAACATATTCCCCTTTCTGCCTTTAGGCATTTTACATGAAATGTTATATAGACTCAAAGCCCGACCAGAGATGGAGAGGGCGCTGAAGCACGAAGACGAGAAGTCGTGCAAGCGCCCCGCCGTTCGTCGCAGGCGTTGCAACTGGCTTTCGACGATGCTTGCGCGCGAGGTGTGGTGCTGTTTGTGAGTGAATCGGCCTGGAATGTTGTGCATAATGGACGCGATCCGACTCAGGTGTTCGGGCCGTCTCCCTCCCTGCTGAAGTGTCGGGCGGTGGGTCTGACGAGGGCGGCTCGGACCAGCTCCTGCATGAAGCACCTGAACCTCGAAACTCTGCTCGCTCTCACGCCCCTCAAACTGAGAAGGGTCGCCTCCCTCAGGTCATCGATGCTAGATTCTCCACTTGAACCCTGTAACACGAGTTGGAAAGTCGGTTTCCCTCTCCAGTGTGTTCGTGGGTCTGTCGCACGACTCCAGCCTGCTGCTGGCGCTCAGAAGCGACTCCTCGAGCGGCGACCGCTTCCTCGACTTCTGGAGCGTCACGCCGCTGCTGAGACTGGTCTGTCACACCTCTGGCGCATTTGGGTCTTGCGACGGCCAACGAATACATACAGCGTTTTCAATTCACCATCTGTTATTCAGCGGTGCAGCGTCAAGCTGTCGAGCGTGTCGGATCCTCTGGTGGAAGTGTTTCAAAGGCGTCAAGGGGATCTGTTCGCCGTCTGCTGCCGCGCGTCGGAGTCCGGCTCCTTGTTCCAGGGTGGAAACGACGACGCCTTCGGAGGACAGCTTAGGTTGCTGGCTTCGTCTTGAAATACAACAGACGGTGATACGATAGACGTACAGACAGATAGAACGTTTCCAAACATCTCCGCACTCCTTTGCAGCTCCCTGCAGTTGAATCACGAGGACTCGGACAACGTCAACTACACGGCGCAACTGTGTGTCGTGGTTCCCATTGAGGCGGTACGACGTCGCGTCAACCTGCCTGGTATGTACGAGCGCCGCCAATTGGCCAAAAGCTACCACTGTAACTCCCTATCCCGACCACAGGCGGCGGCGCCGCCTACGTAGCTCTGGAAGCCGAGCTGAGCCTGATGCAGTCGATTCGGGAGTCGGAGAAGCCCTTCAATCGGCCGCCGATCCTTCCCGTTCCCTCCGACGACCGTTTGGCCCTGCTGATCAACACTGGCGCCGCCTTGATCCAACTGGAGTTGCGCTTCCTCGCCGCCTCCTCTGTCGAGTCGGAGTCGCAGTCGCCGCCGACGGCGGCCGAATCGACTCTGGAGCTGCGCGCGCCCTCTGCTTCGCACCAATTCGATCTCAACGAGACGGAAGGCCTGTCGGGCAGACGGTGTCGGAACGCCGGTCTCAGCGAGCTGTCGGCGCGTCTCTGCCGCCCGTTCGAGGGGGCGCGGGCGACGGCGCCCCTGCGCCTAGAAGTGCTCGAGTCCTACGCCGACTACGAGACGGTGTTGCGCCGCGTCGTCGACGCGAGGTGCCAGCAAGCACCTTCCATTCGCTTCGTGGGCCTCTGTGACTATGAGGCCGATTTGCTGGAGTACAATGATACGACGGCGTCCCTGCTGCTCTCTGGCCTAGTAGAGTTGGCCAGAGCCAATAATCCCATGCCGATCTTTGCGGCGGTGGCGGCGCAGGTTGGAACTTATGCTACAAACGTCAGAAAGTTGTATACCGTAACTCCTCCAATAAGGCAACCCCTCGCCATGAATCTCGATGCCATGCCGCGAGAGGTGGGATGAGGGGGGGGGGCGTATTCGAGTATTTACGGTAGGTAGGTATCATTCGTCTGCAATCTAGGCTGTGACGACCGATTTGCCGGTTGACATTAGGCCATTAGGGTTCTGTGCCAGCCTTTACCAACTCAGAACGACGGTTGTGCTATAGGTGACATGGAGTTTCGCGAGTGGCCGCATTCGGTTCGACGATCAAGGTTGGGACATGCGGCCGATTCAGTCGGTCGGCTTTGGGTGAGTTGGCGGTTGGAGTTTGCTGATTGATTCGCAATGCACATTTTGGATGACGATGTAGGTATCCTCGAAAGTGGTACTGTTTCGACAGGATCTCGCCTAGAATGGGTCGCCTTCTAGGCAACTTCGGTCCGGAATCCTTGGTGCTAAGCAATCGACCCTATCACGAAGGTTGTGAAAAGAAGATTGTTCGCTTTGGAATTTAATTTGAGGGTCATTCAGGGGAAAGTCTGGCCAGCCTTCGACCGTACTACGCTGGGTTGTCGATCGTCAAGAGCGCCAGACACGTCGCGACGGCGCTTCTTCCCTCGTCCGCGTCGCAGTCACAATCGGAATCTGACTCCGATTAGGCGCTTCTATGACTAGTGAATTTTGTGACACACTATTGGAATGTACACTGTATGTAGTAGGACTTTAGCCCTAAGCCGAGTTCTCTTCCAGTGCATTATATTTTGTGAAACGTTGTCGAGTTGGGGTCTGACAGCCGTAGCCGCTATGAAGAAGACGAATATCCTAAGTATCCACTAGATATTTCTCATCACGGTTGTTCCCCGCTCAGCCAGCGTTCCAGCATCTTGAACGTTGGGCCCGGCTTCTTCTGAGGCGCCATGTGGCTTCCATCCTGAGTTAGGTCCCCACCGCATTCATGTGCAGCGAATGAGTTACCGTATCCAACAGAAATGGCGCTACCTTGATCGCGTAGAGTTCCAGGCCGTCGTAGGCGGTGTAGAATCCAGCCACCTGGTCGCCGTACATCCACTTTCTGGTGGCCACCAGCTTCTGAACGAAAGGACTAGGTTTTTCTCAATATCAACCACTGAAAGCAACATATCGCTAACTCTGCGTCCTAGGCGGTCGACGAATCGATGGGCCAGCGCGAGGGGAACGGCGATGTCGGTGTCTCCGAACATGAAGAGGACGCGAAGGCCCTCATCCAAGGCCCTCTGTATTTGGGGCGTCAGGTCGCGGAACTGGTTCGTGTAGTTGAACTCGACCTCGGCGCTGGAAGTGTTTTGTTTGCAGATGCGAAGTGTGGGCGTCTAGAAATGTGCAATGCATGCGCGGACTCAGATAGAGTTAGCATCTAACACAGCACTGCTTCCGGAACACAGACATTGAGAGCCGTAGAAACACCCTAACCATAGCACCATCGCGCAAGGATTGCTGTACTCACCGGCCATTTGTATCTAATGTTCAGAACTTTGTGCCCTAGCCTAGCGTGCGTTATGTAACTCCCTATGTACATACGTTTATCATCGAAATCATGTCGGCAGGCTCACTTGCAGACGTTCCACTCGAAAGAGTCGAAGCGTGAAGGGACGTGGATGGCGCGCCGCACGTCCGGCCGATTGAGGTAGCTGTAGAAGGGCACCTCGAATAGGCAGGGCGCCGTCTGCTTGCGCTGGAAGGAAATTCGCATGTGGAACTGTTGTTATGGGGCCTGCTTTCAAGTAACCACTGCACTGACCGATTCCAGTTCCAGTTCATTGGCGCCGTCTCCCAAAACGCCTCTCAGAAGAGCTCTTCTGGTGACATCGGCGGGGTTCCTTCGACTGCTGCTACCGTATTGAGGAGGAGGCGTAGGGTAGGGATAGGGATGTACTGGGTCTATGAAGCAGTCCTCGTGGAAGTCGTACGGATTCAGGCCGTCGAACCAGACGAGTCGGATGACTTTTCGGTTCTGAAATGCTGTCCTGATCTGACGGCACCCTTTTACGCGCGAGCTAAGAGACGGAAAATCGAGTCGAAACCAACAAAGCTGGCGCATTCCGGTGTTGTGTCTCCGCTAAACCATACGCAGTCGTCCGCGCATCCGCCGCAGCAGAGCGACACCATTCGCTTCCACTCGCTGAAGGAATCGCACGATCGTAGAATGAGAACGTCGGCGGTGAGGCTGGCTGTTGGCTGACACCACCACTTGTCTATCTACCGTACCCCCTCCCTTCCCCCCTCTTTTGGGGCGCAGGGGGGGGGGGGGGGGGGGCGGCTTTCGGTTTTATGGTACCTTTCGTCGATCATTCCCCGACTGTAGGCGAAGTCGACCCAGGTGTCGCCGTTGATGTCGAATTCCACTGCGCCGTTCGCGATGCCTAGGCCCTGAAAAGATGCATACAACGCAGAGTGTTGAGTCAGCTCAACAATGGCCTATCCCTATCCTACCTTCAGATTCACAGGAAACTCGGCGTTTCTCTGAAGTATGTAGTCGACCATGGTGGGGGCGTAGACGCCAGCGTAGGACTCGCCAAAGATGTGCAGCTCGTTGTTGCGGAACTGAGGAAACTCCAGATAGAACTTTCTTAGCGCCTCGTAGTTCTCCCTAGCCGTCTGGAAAGGCGCAAAGTCAGAGGAACTATCAAATGTGGTTTAATTCTGTGGTGTGCATTCACCCTCTCGTCGCTTCCAGTGGGGTCGCCCAGATCGTCGTAGGAGAAGCCGACGCCGGCAGGGAACTCCATCGCCAGCAAGTTCGCCTTCTGGAATTGCGAAATGGTATTGCCCTGTCGCAGTTACTATATTTGTTACTGTCAGCGCTGGGAAGCCATTGTACATTCACAGTATTGAAGCAGAAGAGCAACCTACATATCTATAGCCATGCCATGTACAGCAGATCCGACAATCACTGTTGTTCGCGCTCAGTTTCGCAAGTCTGTCATCACGCAAACCTTGTTCCAAGAGAATGGGTTGGCGAAGAGCCTGGCACCATCAGTGCTGACGATGAATGGGCCGATTTCCCCCAGGAGTCCATAGAGGGAACTGCAGCCTGGTCCGCCATTCATCCACCAAATGATCGGGTCTTCAGCCGGATTGCCCTGCGACTCGGCGAACCTGTTATTGAACCGTACCTTACTTCGGTGGGCGGTCCCTTGCTTAATTGTCTACAGTACCCGAAGCAGTTGGATTGCATCATGTCGCATCATACATACCGTACCAATAGAAAATATGCCGCTGGTCGCCCGCCACGTCAATGTAGCCGGAGTACTGGCGGAAGTCTAGCTGCCCATCGAAGCCAGGTGGCGACAAGATTTCGTCGCCCACAGCGAAGTGACTTTGGCTAAGGGTAAGGCCGAGGAATGCCCAAAACGGCCAATGTCGGTTTGTACTGTAATTCGTGGCCATTGCTTCACAAACAACGCCTTTGTTCCTTAAACCCTGACACGAGCGTATAACTTCCAGATAAACTGCCAGCGCAAAAGTAAGCTGCTACGGGCGCACTATGCACTCTGGCTAACAAGAATGTTATCACTGATGCTATAAGAACGCTTCGGTGATGTCGACAGCGGCAGCGCAGCCCATCAAGCCGTTATGGTTCCTTGTTGTTGAGGAAGGCATCCAACATGAGCCAAGCAGGGCCCGGCCGCCCACGGGCCGATTCGTGTCCAGCCCCCTACAAACATGTATCCAAGTCGTTGTTGTTGTTGTTGTTGTTGTTGTTGTTGTTGTTGTTGTTGTCATGTCATTGTCGTTGTTGTTGTTGTTGTTGTTGTTGTCGTCGTCGTTGTTGTTGTCGTCGTCGTCGTCGTCGTCGTCGTCGTCGTCGTCGTTGTTTCATCATCATCATCATCTCTCTCTCTCTCTCTCTCTTTTTTTTTTTTTATCAGGTGTGTTGTTGTTGTTGTTGTTGTTGTTGTTGTTGTTGTTGTTGTTGTTGTTGTTGTGTTGTGTGTGTGTGTGGGGGGGGGTTGTTGTCGTCGTCGTCGTCGTCGTCGTCGTTGTCGTCGTCGTCGTTTCTCTCTCTCTCTCTCTCTCTCTCTCTCTCTCTCTCTCTCTCTCTCTCTCCCCGTTGTTGTCGTCGTTGTTGTTGTTGTTGTCGTTGTTGTCGTTGTCGTCGTCGTTGTCGTCGTCGTCGTCGTTGTCGTCGTCGTCGTCGTCGTCGTCGTCGTCGTCGTTGTCGTCGTCGTCGTCGTCGTCGTCGTCGTCGTCGTCGTCGTCGTCGTCGTCGTCGTCGTCGTCGTCGTCGTCGTCGTCGTCGTCGTCGTCGTCGTCGTCGTCGTCGTCGTCGTCGTCGTCGTCGTCGTCGTCGTCGTCGTCGTCGTCGTCGTCGTCGTCGTCGTCGTCGTCGTCGTCGTCGGCGTCGGCGTCGTCGTCGTCGTGGTCGTCGTCGTCGTCGTCGTCGTCGTCGTCGTCGTCGTCGTCGTCGTCGTCGTCGTCGTCGTCGTCGTCGTCGTCGTCGTCGTCGTCGTCGTCGTCGTCGTCGTCGTCGTCGTGGTCGTCGTCGTCGTCGTCGTCGTCGTCGTCGTCGTCGTCGTCGTCGTCGTCGTCGTCCCGCGGCCGCCCCGTCACCTTGACAGTGTAGAACTCCGCCCCGTCGTATTTGGTGTAGTACCCCGCGATCTGGTCGCCGTCCATCCACTTCCTTGTTGGGACATACTTCTGAATGGCGTGTCCGCTTTGTAACTGCGCTTGCGCTAGCGAGAAGAGCTGTTCAAGTGTCCTACTTGGAAGCCGAGGTTGTCGACGAATTTCTTGCCAATGCCCAGTGGAATGGCAAAATCGGTGTCTCCCCAAAAGAACAGAGTTCTCAATCCGTTCCTGACTGCTAATCGCGTCTGCTCGGCCACGCTGTACACCTCCATCGTGTAGTTGTCGCCAACGAGGTCTCTGCACGATTGGCGAGTGGCAACACAATCGTGTGCGCAACTTGTTGGAAGTGCAAATTGGACGCACGAGCAGTAGCTCCATTCCACAGAGTCGAAGCGCGGCGGGACGTGGAGTGCGCGACGGACGTCGGGCCTATTGAAGTAGTTGTAGGCAGGGCGCTCGAACAGGCAGGGAGAAGTCTGCCGCCTCTGGGTCTGAAACCGTCACGCCAAAGAACGCGGATTGCGATGCGATGCAACCCATTTATGTAGTACATTCACGATTCTACGCCATTCGCAAAACAAAGTCAAACCATGTCACGCCGACGGAGCATCTCTTTTGCCTTCGTCTCTCCAAGCATGGCTCTAAGAAGACCCTTCGTCAGGGAAAACGCGGCCAGACCGCTTTCGGCCACCGAGTTCCCCGGAAGCGGGAGACCGGTCGGCCGAGGGAAGGGGAAGTCGGGATCGATGTAGCAGTCGGCGTGAATGTCGTAGACGTTCAGACCTTCGAACCAGACCAGAAAGACGGTGTCGAAGAACTGAATAGGTTCGTGCCGAGCTGCCGCGAAGCTGCGAACGCAAAGAACAAGCATGATGTATCTTGTCAATGTCAATCGACTGACGTATCGCGTGCACTCGGGAGGCTTGCTGGGGTCGGCCCAAATGCAGTCCTCGCTGCAGAGGCCGCTGCAGCAGAAGTCCAACATCTCCTGCCACTTCCTGGGTATGTTCGTCGCATGGGAGGGATACGGTAGGCGATACATTCCCGTCTTTCTCACTCACGTCTCGTCCAGAAATCCGTGGTCGTAGGCAGTTCTCATCAGAACGGGCGGGATGGAGTTGAAGTCGACCAGGCCGTTTCCAACGCCGAAGCCCTGTTGTTGAGCCGGCGGGGTGAGTACGGTATTCAAGAGCCACCGACACACAATGCGCGCTTTTCGAGAAATGAGTAGTTCTTTCCATCTGTTCAGTCGAGCGCTACCTTCAGGTTCAAGGGGAAGTCCTCCATCCCACGGAGAATCTCCTGCACGAGCGTGGGGGCGTAGATTCCACCGTAGGACTCGCCGAAAATGTAGAGATCGTTGCGACGAAATTGAGAGAACTTGGAGAAGAAGTGCTTCAGAGCTTCGTAGTTCTCCACGGCGGTCTGCAAAGATGCGATGGGCACAGATTACAGGTTGGCCTCAATCAGCCTTCCATGCTTCGTTCGAGAGTATTACTGTACTACCATCTCACCCGACTGTCGCCGCTGCCGAAGTCGCCTCTGTCGTCGTAGGAGAAGCCGACTCCCGCCGGCGACTCAATCGCCAGAAGGTTCGCGTTCTACGGAAAGGGTAACACGTTTCTTCCATGTCATAAGCGCATCCGAGTGAACTTATTTGTCTGTGTAACCTAGTATACCTTGTTCCACGCATGGGGATTCGCATGGAGCGTGGCGCCTTCGGCGTCGGGAGTGAAGGGGCCCACTTCTACAAGGAATCCATAGGCGGAACTGCAGCCGGGTCCTCCGTTCAGCCACACGATCAAAGGGTCCGACGAAGGCTCGTTCTGCGATTCGGCGAACCTGCACTTCGGATTTTGTCAGTTTCAACTTGCAATCAAGGGAATGAAGTCAATTTTGAACGCGCGACAACCAGTAGAACAGATGTCTTCGGCTGCTGTCCGCGTCCAAGTAGCCGGAGTATTGCCGGAAGTTTATGCTGCCCTGATAAGCGGGTAAGTCCAGAATTTCGTTGACCGAATTAGATGCAAAGCCCAATTGGAAATAGAGCAAAACGGCTGTGAGAGCCGCGGTGGCGGCCGCCAGAGCGACAACACTTTTACTCCCGCACAACATACTTATGCGATTCTGCGTACATGCAGTAAATGTGCGACTGAGTTCGTTAGGCATGCCTACATACCTAGTTCGTTCGAACCTTGGAACCTTATCACTGAAAAGTGCACATTTTGTAAGCTGTTGCTTGGTGCTCGCGTTAGGGCGTTACCCGCATGAATCCTTCGTGCGCACTTCAAATAATCACAACAGCACAGTTACATTTGACATACCTATGGCTCGGGCTATCACTACAGTCTTAGAGAGGCTCTCTTCCATTGAGCCAGGCGTCTAGCATCTTAAAGGAGGGACCCGGCTTCTTCTGGGGCGCCATGTGACCGCCGTTCTGGCAACAAACAAATGTGTATGCCTCCATTGAAAATTCAGAAGAGGTCCATCATCAAACAAGCAACTGATGCAACAAAATGAGCGCGCGCACCTTGTGAGTGTAGAACTCTAGTCCTTGAGCGTACTTGGCGTAGAAACCGGCCACCTGCTTGCCATACGTCCACTTCGTTGTGTCGACCAGCTTCTGAATAAGGAATGGTGAACTTTCTAAAGTCGTCATGCGGCATCAGCTGCAAGCGATTTGAAATGGCCGCCACAGCATTCACTGGACGTGGCAAAGGAGCACAAATGAGTACGTCGAGGAACGGCAATCGAAATTCATATACCTAACTATCGCACCACTTGTAATGATTGAGCTAGCGGCAAATCCTTAGGCGGTCAGTGGACATCAACGATGTGCGTTCGCCGCATGGTTGGCACATTTACCACTTCCGTCTGTTCTAAGCATCAGCACGCCCACCTCATAACCCAGGCGGTCGACAAATCGCTTGGCCATGAGGAAGTTGCAGGCCATGTCAGTGTCGCCGTAGAAGAGCAGACCTCTGACGCCGTTGTCGAGCGCCTTGCGAACCTGCCACTCCACCGAGACCACTTGGCGAGTGTAGTTGGCGTTGCTGAAGGTCATGCGACAGACCATTTGAGAGAGAGCAGCGGAAATAGCATTTTTCTGTTGCTTTACGCATATTGGAGTGTTCGTCCAAATATGTGCACTGATCAGCATCTACATAGGTATGTATGTAGTTCCACCAGGCGGATAATAGTGCAGAGTATATTAGTTCTCACAAGCAGACGCCCCAGAGAACGGAATCCCGGTGTTCTGGGATGTGCAGGGCCCTGCGAACATCTCGCCGATTCAGGTAGTTCGCGTAGGGGATCTCGTTGAGGCAAGGCGCCGTTTGCCGCCGCTGCAAGCGACGCGATTTCAACTCACTGCGTGCGTACTTATGTAGCTTTCAATCACTAGCAATGCCTACGTATGCAGGTTTCCAACTGCCTCCCCCCCCCCCCCGGTCCCCATCCCCCTTCCATCCTCCCACCCCCCCCCCCCCCCATCTCCCCTCCATCCCCCCTCCCATCCCACCCCCCCCCCGGCAATACGTATGTACTTCGTTCAGTTACGTATTGCTCATT